>PVKP010045379.1:0-16184 GCA_004027715.1 Plecturocebus donacophilus | reverse complement strand
CTGGAACCAACCCAAATGCCCATCAATGATAGACTGGACAGGGAAAATGTGGCACATATACACCATGGAATATTATGCAGCCATCAAAAACGATGAGTTTGTGTCCTTTGTAGGGACATGGATGAACCTGGAAACCATCATTCTCAGCAAACTGACACAAGAACATAAAATCAAACACCGCATGTTCTCACTCATAGGCAGGTGTTGAACAATGAGAACACATGAACACAGGGAGAGGAGCACTATACGCTGGGGTATGTTGGGGGAAAATAGGGGAGGGACAGTGGGGGGGGAGGGACAGTGGGGGGTGGGGAGTTGCAGGGAGATAGCATGGGGAGAAATGCCAGATATAGGTGAAGGGGAGGAAGGCAACAAATTACACTGCCACGTGTGTACCTATGCAACAATACTGTATGTTCTTCACATGTACCCCAAAACCTAAAATGCAATTAAAAAAAATAATAATAAAAAAATAAATAAATAAAAAACAAAACAAACAAAATAAAATTATATTCAGATTTCTAACTGCATTGGGCAGGGATCAGTGACCCCAATTCCCTCATCATTGAAGGGTTAGCCATACTATAAAAAATAAAGAAAACCTTATGATGTAAGTCCAGTGTTTCCAATCAAAGATATAAAGTTTAACTAGCTAATGTGAATAGAAGTGCAAAGAAGGTAATTCTGGATTGATAATGCTTCTTGTCAGTTGGCAGATGCCACTCCATGGAAGAAAACAATATCATTGTTCACATTATTGTATATTATTCTTTACATTATTCAACACACTATTTTGCAAATACATACAATATCCAGTAAGCATATGCACCCCATACAAACAGGCATAAAAAGAAATAAGATCATTTGCTAAAGATATTCTATTTTCCACTCATTATACAATTACACACACACACACACATACACATACAATTTCTAAAATACCAGTAATACAGTTTCTTAATCTGCATACTGGCCAATCATGTGTATATATACATATATATATATATATATATATATATATATATATATATATATATATTTGGTATATATTCATTTGGTGAATGTTTAAAAAATATTACTTGTTGACATTAAAAATTCAGAGTATGAAAGAGCATATGGTGAAAAATGTCATCTAGTCTTATTTTTTCACAAGAGGCAAATACTGTATTTATTCATATATCATTACAGATATTCTCTATACAGACATTATGTGTGTATGTATGTATGTGTATGCCTCATTTCTGGTCAAAGGATATATAAATTGTTTACTGAAGAGTAAAATACACTTAGAAGAGTGCAAAATTAAACACGTACAGTTTGATAAATTTTGACAGAGTGAAGCATCCAGGAAAACCTAAATTATATTCTCCATGCGTAGCCCCTCACTGTAGCCCCCCTAACAAACCTGTGGCACTTTATTTAGGATTGTATCTAATAAGGTAATTTGGAAAGAACTGGGAAACCCTGAGATGGGTTTCCTGAATACAGCACAGCCATGGGTCTTGACTTTTTATCCAGTTTGCCATTCTGTCTTTTGATTCGGACATTTAGCCCATTTACATTTAAGGTTAATACTGTTACGTGTGAATTTGATCCCGCCATTTTGATGCTAGCTGGTTGTTTTGCCCATTAGTTGATGTAGTTTCTTCATAGTGTCGATGGTCAATACAGTTTGGTATGTTTTTGCAGTAGCTGGTACTGGTTGTTCCTTTCCATGTTTAGTGCTTCCTTCAGGAGCTCTTGTAGGGCAGGCCTGGTGGTGACAAATGTCTCAGCAGTTGCTTGTCTGTGAAGGATTTTATTTCTCTTTTACTTCTGAAGCTTAGTTTGGCTGGATATGAAATTCTAGGTTGAAAGTTCTTTTCTTTAAGGATGTTGAATGTTGGCCCCCACTCTCTCCTGGCTTGTAGGGTTTCTGCTGAGAGATCGGCTGTGAGTCTGATGGGCTTCCCTTTGTGGGTAACCCGACCTTTCTCTCTGGCTGCCCTTAGCATTTTCTCCTTCATTTCAACCCTGGTGAATCTGACGATTATGTGCCTTGGGGTTGCTCTTCTCAAGGAATACCTGTGGTGTTCCCTGTATTTCTTGGATTTCAATGTTGGCCTGCTTTGCTAGGTTGGGAAAGCTCTCCTGGATAATATCCTGAAGAGTGTTTTCCACCTTGGTTTCATTCTCCCTGTCATTTTCAGGTACACTAATCATGCGTATAGTTGATCTTTTCACATAATCCCATATTTCTTGGAGGCTTTCTTCATTTCTTTTCACTCTTTTTTCTCTTATCTTGCCTTCTCGCTTTATTTCATTAAGCTGATCTTCAGTCTCTGATATCCTTTTCTCCACTTGATCGATTTGGCTACTGAGACTTATGTCTGCTTCATGAAGTTCTCGTGCTGTGTTTTTCAGCTCCATCGAGTCATTTATATTCTTCTCCATGCTGTTTATTCTGGTTAGCATTTTGTCTAACCTTTTTACAAGGTTCTTAGTTTCCTTGCATTGGGTAAGAACATGCTCCTTTAGCTCAGAAAAGTTTATTATTACCCCCCTTCTGAAGCCTGCTTCTGTCCATTCATCACACTCATTCTCCATCCAGTTTTGTTCTTTTGCTGGTGAGGAGTTGTGATCTCTTGGAGGAGAAGAAGCATTCTGGCTTGGCGATTTCAGCCTTTTTGCACCCGTTTCTTCCCATCTTCATGGATCTATCTACCTTTGGTCTTTGAAGTTGCTGACTTTTGGATGGGTTTTCTGAGTGGATGTCCTTTCTGTTGGTATTGAAGCTATTTCTTTCTGTTTGTTAGTTTTACCTCTAACATTCAGGCTCTGCTGCAGGTCTGCTGGAGTTTGCTGGAGGTCCACTCCAGACCCTGCTTGCCTGTGAATCACCTGTGGGGGCTGCAGAACAGCAAAGATTGCTGCCTATTCCTTCCTCTGGTAGCTTTGTCCCATAAGGGTACCTGCCAGATGTTAGCTGGTACTCTTTTGTATGATGTGTCTCCCAGTTAGGATACATGGGGGGTCAGGGAGCCACTTGAGGAGGCAGCCTGTCCCTTAACAGGGCTTAAGCACTTTTCTGGGAGATCTGCTGCTCCTTCAGGGCTGCTGGGCAGGGATGTTTAAGTCTGCTGAAGTGAAACCCACAACTGCCCCTTTTCCCAGGTGCTCTGTCCCAGGAAGTTGGGGGCTTTATAAGTTCCTGACGGGCTGCTGTCTTTTTTTTTTCTACAATGCCCTGCCCAGCAAGAAGGGAATCTACTTGACAGTCTGCCTGCAGAGGCCTTGCTGAACTGCTGTCCTGCTGCGCCCAGCTGCTGTGTAAACTTCTCAGTGGCTTTGTTTACATAGGCAATGTTGAAACTGCCTACCGGAGCCTCAGCAATGGTGGGCATCCCTCCCTGCACCAAGCTCTAATGTCCCAGGTTGAGATCAGACTGCTGTTCTGGCTGAGAGAATTTCAAGCCAGCGGATCTTAACCTGCTGATCTTCCTCGGGGTGGGACCCATTGAGCCAGCTTGCTTGGCTTCCTGGCTTCAGCCCCCTTTTTCCGGGGAATGAGCAGTTCTGTCTCACTAGCGTTTCAGGTGCCACTCAACTAAAACGGCCACCCAGTTTTGTGCTGGAAACCCAGGACACTGGTGTTGTAGGTGAAGGAGGAAATGTCCTGGTCTGCAGGTGGTGTGGACTGTGGGAAAAGCACAGTATCAGAGCCAGAGTGCCAGAGTGTCCAGAAAAGTCCCTAATTGCTTCCCTTGGCTGGGAGAGAAAGTCCTCTAGCCTCTTGCATCTCCCAGGTGGGGCAATGCCCCATTCTGCTTCAGCTTGCCCACCTTGGGTTGTTCCCACTGTCTAACTAATCCCAATGAGATAAACCTGGTACCTCAGTTGCAAATGCAGAGATTACTTGTCTTCTGGCAGGCTCTCGCTGAGAACTGCAGACCTGAGGCATTCCTATTTGGCCATCTTGGTGGAAGTCAGGTGAAGTTAATTTTAACAATATATTATATTTAACCCAATATATCCAAATGATTATAATTTCAACATGCAATCAATATGTAAAAATTTGTTGTTATGCATTTTACATTCTTTTTTTTTGTGCCAAATCTTCAAAATTCAGTGTGTTTTATTTCACACTTAAAGTGCACCTCAATTTGACCTAGCCAAGTGTTATGTGCTTAATGACTACATGTGGCTGGTGACTATACTGTATTAGACAGTGCAGCTCTATAGTTTTCAGTAGAGAGAAAATTACATATATTTGATAAACTCCAAGACAGGTAATGTTTTTTATGCAACTAGAATTTATCAGATATATTTCTTTTGTTACTTGTTTGTTGATTATATAGAGAAATACAATAGATTGTTGTATACTGGTCTTGTTTTTAATAATTTGCTAAATTTACATATTAATCCAATTGTTTGTAGATTACTTCTTATGAATTAAGAACTGCAACATGACAGCTCATCTTTTTCTCTTTATTTAAGTATGCTTCCAATGTATGTGACATTTGACTAAAGATGTCCTTTTTCAGTGGGACGAGTAGTTTTGAACTCGGAGATTCTGTACAAAGTGGCCCATCATTGTTTTTCAAAAAGCATGACATCTCTGGATTAGGTTGTGCCTTTAAAAATATTCAATATGTGAACTCTTTATTTCCCCATTGGATGGTTATGGGTTGTGTACTTCTTTATATGAAATAACTTTTCCTCTAATTTTACCTTTACTTTATAATTTAAAATCAATTATCAATTCACATTTTGAAGAAGACATGGTAGATATACTGGTATTGACTATTAGAAATCAAGATAGTCATTTATCATGGTGCATGCTTTTGAGCAGCTTTTCCAATCCTAGCATTGTGTGGGCTAAGCAAGCCCAAGTCCTCTCTGTACCTTATGATAAATATTATTGCCTCATTTACTCAGTATCATTGAGCAGAAAGACACTGTACTTGAGTAAGATTTTCAGATCTTTAAGGCTTAACTATCTTAAACAAAACTATTTTTAAGTAAAATTTATAAAACATTTTAAATGCATTATGTATTTCTAGAGCTGCTTTGACAAACCATATTAAACTTCATTTGACCTTTTATTGAGGATTGGTGTCACTTAAGAATTACAATAATTATTCTGTGTAATAAATCAGGTTTGCTCTCAGGGGAAATTGAAATGTACAAACTTGTATCTTCTTTTGGTGAATTAATGCAGGATGCTATTATTTTTAAATTCTAATTTTTAGATTGATTCTTAAAATATTTTTGTTTGTTTTGGACCATTAAAACCATATCTTCCTACTTCTAACAGATGCCTTTCCTGGTACCTTCAGTAATGCTCTGTGAGTCATGAAACAACGTGAAGGTGGGAAGCCAGTGGTCGAGATAATCTAAACATCTAGGATCTAATTTTTAGCTTTCATTTTGACCTGGAAAATGAGGTAGTTAAGGTAAAAATGATATGCAAATCAAGCGTAAATAGAGTCTGTGATCAGGGTTAATAAATGCTGAAAGAAAATACCATAAGGTTTTACTCCAGAATGTTGTGGCAGCTATTTTGAATATACAGCTTTGCCCCTTGGTTATGCTCCAGACAGTTCAGGCAGCTGGACACCTGTCATTTAAATAATAAGTTTCCACTCTATTTTGAAAACTATTGGCCACATTATAGAGTAAAGCTATGGCTAAAATGCAACATACTAATTTGTCCATGTGGGATTAAACTAGTAGATCTTGATTTCCTTAGCACACATTTACAAGTAGAATACATGGTTACGATTTCAGTTCCACCAATTTCTTTAAATAAGTCATTTCACTTTTCTGCTATACTGACTGCATTTGTAACTTCAGCAGCGTAACATTTTAGAAGTTTAGAGATATCAGCCCTAGTATTTTTCTTTTTTGTTCCATCCCACTTTCAAGCAAATATATCATTATGTGCTTATTCTTAAAGAAGGAATATGAGAGAAGAAAGTCAATAAATAAGAGTCTTCTCACAGTATTAGGGTTTCAAAACATATGTGTGTCTAAAGAAATAGAAAATAATTTTGATAAACATAAAATATTTAGCAAAAAAAATCACAGTCTTCTCTATTTTTTTCTTTCCAATGAGAAAATAATGTTTGGATTGTAGGGCAAGGCATGAAGAAAGGACACTGGGAGCCCCAGTTCCAAGGGCATTTAGGAAGTCCCAGTGAAAGTTGTCCAAGCTTGAGAGAGGCAGTACAATATCAAATAGGTGTGCAGGATGCAAGAACAGAGGGTTAGAGCACTAGGGAGGAATCTGGATCCCAGAGATGAATGACTACATAGCATGCCCTTAGGCACAGCTTTATGGCATATATGCTAAGAAAAGGGTTCTTTCTCCCAGGGTGTGACTGGGTATCAGAATGACTCCTGCTCCTGGCCAAGTGGCACAGAGACACCAGAGAGCCACCAGAGGTGAAGGCCAGGGACAAGGATGTCTCTAGAGACCTGGTGAAGAAACCAGAGAGCTGATCATCTCAGGAGATGCCATTGTGCCAAACTGCATGCTTCAGCTCATTTAATTCTCATACAAACTCATAAAGCAAGTGTTGTTACTATCATTCCTATTTTATAGAGGGAAAATGCAGCTTAGAAAAATTAAATAATTTATTAAAAGTTATGCAGTTCTGGAGACAGTATTTAAATCCAAATCTGCCTGAGCAGAGACCATATTCTGAAGCAAGGGCCTGTGCCTTAGACATTTGACTTTTGATCCTAAACCTATTGTATAAGAACAAGTTATTGCACATCTTCGCTGCCTTGGTACACATAACGAAATCTCTAATAATCTGCACAATCTAAGAAACACATGTTAAGTATCTTTCTTGAAGGAGAATAAAATTCATCCATATAATTCCTTTAGAGTGCTATTATGTAAAACTATTTGATAGCCTTGGTTTTATGCTTTCCTAATTAATACTGTCTCTGCTAATAAATTTCTACTCCATAAAATCATAAGTGGAAGCTTTTAGCCTATACAACTGTAAACACGTAAGAAAACCTTTCAAATACATATCAACATTGTAAACCTTCCCCAACCCCAAATGGAAGGACACATGAATTATTTAGGATTAGAGATGACTGTAACATATAAACTCAACACAACAGTGTTTTTAACAAGACAGAAATTTTGTTCTCATTCACATAAAAGCCCAGGCATGGCATGACAGCTCTGTTTCACAAAGTTGTAAGCTACCCAGGCTGCTTTCTATTCACCACTCAGCCATTCCTGGAGTGTGGCCTCATCATCATCATCCAAAACAGCATGTCCAGGCAACAGATGGATGGAGAAAAAAGACAAAACTTTGTACTTAACCTCCTAAAGAAGGCTCTTGGAAACTTCTGTTTGATGGTTTAAGTTTCTTTCCATGGCCAGAATTTGACCACATAAGCATATCTTGTAGCAAGGGAAGTCAGGAAATACTATTCTGGACAGCCATTTGCTTATCTAGAAATTCTATTGCTGTGGGAAAGTCAGGAAAACAAATCCTGGAAGCCAGCTCACAGGCTTTGGCACAGAACACCCTGTGTATAAACTCATTTGACCACAAAATCCTATTATTCTGCTTCCCTGAGAAATTAGGGATCCATGGTCTGAATCTTGAAAATTGATCTCATAAGAACTGATCATTACATAGCTCATCTCAGTGTCCATCTTATCATAGATATTACTTATCAATCGTATATTAGGAAACAAGGTAGAAGGACTAGACTGTGTTGTTGAAGAATGAACACTCTGTTTCCATGTTTTAAACATAGTGTCCACATTTATGTATATCTTTTGTTCATATAAGTATATAACATATAAATACTATATATATTACATATTTATATTGATATCTACGTAGATATCCATATATAACTTTTTAAGATTGTTAAATATATAACACATGAAAAAGTACCTAAAACACAAATGTATAGTTTAATGAATTATCTGATATGGCCTGAAGGCTTATGTCTTATCTTCACTCCTAAATTCATATGTTGAAACCTAATCTCCAATGAGAGGATAATTAGATGTGGTACCTTTGGGAGGTGATGTGGTACCTTTGGGAGGCTCTGCCTTCATGAATGAGATTAATGCCCTTATAAAAGAGGCTCCAGAGAGGTCCCTTATGCCTCTGCATGGAAGATGACTTTCATAAGACAGTTGGTATGCACCAGAAGTGAACCATCACCAGACATCAAATTTGACAGCTCCTTGATCTTGGACTTCCCAGTCTTCAGAACTGTGAGAAATAAATGTATGTTCTTTATAAGCCACTTAGTTTATGGCATTTTGTTATATCAGCCCAAAAGGACTAAGATATTATCATAAAGTTGTTGGGTACAATGGGTTCTAAATTTCTCTTCAAATAATCAGTAGATCAGTATGTTTAGCTTTCTGTCCTCTGTTTCTAAGTTTAACTTCTTTGTAGTCTCAGCAAACAATCTTTTCCACCAGTTCTAATCAGTACTTCACATCTGCTCCTCTGGTCACCTGCTCTATCCTGACTCATCCCAGTAACCTGCTTTGACCTGAGTCACCCCTGGTCACCTGCTCCAACCTGAGCCATGTTTAGTTACCTGTTCCATAACATTTTTCCTGACAAATCACTCACCCCATCACTCTGGCTTGTATCCCTGCTCTCTTTAAAATAGCCAATCAGAATTAGCTTAGACTGTATGGCTGAACCCTAGCCAATAGGGAAATGGCACAGCAATAAGGACTACCTGCATCAGGGATAAGAACCCCTTCCCCTCCCCTACTCAGGTATGTGCTCACCATTGCTCCATCCATGAGACACACCCTTCAATAGAAGTAAATTGCCTTACTGAGAAAATTTATATTTGAGAGCTATTTCTTTTGTGACACTGAAAATTTGCATATAACAAAGTGAAACCCATGTATTCATGGTACACCACCAGCATCAAGAAAGAGAACAGTGCCAGCCCCTAGGAGCTCCCATGTGCCCCCTCATTCATCAAAAACCCCCTCTTCCTTAAAGACATCCTTAAAGATAATGTCAAGACTGACTTATGATAATTGTAAAAATATATTTTTAGATAGAAAACTTGAATTCTAATACCATTAGTGTCTCTGACTAGTTGTGTGATTCTGAGCTAACTATTGAATCTCCCATATATGTATATAGCTAGAAATTTACATTATATATGTATATAATGTAAATTTGTGTGTGTATGCATATGTGTGTGTGTGTGTGTATGTGTATGTAGTGAAAATCTCCAAGTAAATAGTGTGTAAGATTTCCAGGTTTTAAAGCCTACTTTCTGTATGTGAGTAAATAATTACATTTTTTGATTTGTTTTAATCCTTAAATGTTCTTCCTAGTAAGTTTTAATATTCTGAATAATAAAACATAACTAGTTAAATTAACTAAAATTGCTGCATCAGACCTAAGGTTGGGATCCTTTTGAAATAAAGTAATAAACCTCATTTAATAATGTCACTCTTGAGTGATAAATTTTTTTATGCTTAATTCTCCAGAAAGAAATTGTCTGACTTCTAAGTTTGTTTTTGGATCTGCTACCTTAATTAAATTCCTGGTGTCAAAGCTCCATTAAAGTGGCCAGGCATGAAAGATACCTGGTTTGTTGCACTAGATAATTAAATTGTGTCAAGAGAAGAATTGGCTCAATGAAGTAGTGTCAATACTTTTTATCACTTACCCTAAAGAAACTAACTTTAGTGAATGTTTTTACAGACTAACTTAGAATTTTCAACAATTTTTTAAAACTGGAGTCAGAATGCTATAAATAATAATAAACATAAATTTATATTTTACATAAGAGCAGTAAAAGAAAAAAGATGGGGAGAAAGATTTTAGGAAGAGGAAAGAAGGGAAATCAGTAGAAATGAAGGCAAAGAAGGGGTAATGAAGACTGAGAAAAAAACTATAAGGGAAGAGAAGAGGAAGGTGGAAAGAGGGTTTAATATACTTAGAAGTAAATTCATTAATGTTAATAACATAACACATCTCAGGGCTCACCTTCAGACAATGGATAGTGGAAGAAATGTCCCCCTTTTTATTATTGTCCTATGAATTGTTAATTAGTAACCATCCTCTGAGGAGTTTTTTCAAGTTTTTCTTTTCTACGGAGTCACCACATTGTCAACTTTAACTTTTGAAAACCCAATTATATATGCACATTAAAAGAAGAGAAAGGGCCAGTCACAGTGGCTCACACCTGTAATCCCAGCACTTTGGGAGCCCGAGGAGGGCAGATCACCTGAGGTCAGGAGTTTGAGACCAGCCTGAATAATATGCTGAAACCCCATCTCTACTAAAAATACAAAAATTAGTCAGGTGTGACGGCATGCATTGTAATCCCAGCTATTCAGGAGGCTGAGACAGAAAAATTGCTTGATCCCAGGAGGGGGAGGTTGCCGTGAGCTGAGATCATGCCATTGCACTCCAGCCTGGGAAACAAGTGAAAAACTTCATTTCACAAAAAGGAAGAGAGAGAGAGAAGAAGAAACTCCTCTTTTGGTAGCAGGCATGATTCCACCCACATTTCATCCACAAAGTATATTTTGGAGAGAGTATGAGTAGAGAAATGTGGCTCTGCAATTCCCTCCCATGTGAGCATGAATGTGAACATAATGTTTAAAGATACAAAATTGTATGTATTATAGCTTTTGTTGCTAATGGAGCGCTGCTAAAGAAAGAGCAATCTGGAGCTCTGCTGAAGAAAGAGCAGTCTGTTCTATTCCTGGAGGAAGAAACTGACTGTGTTGGGCTTAGCAAGAAAGACCTCATGTTGATCTCCATCATGGTACCTTCCTATAGAATTTTCAGGGACAATGTGCCTTACATTCTTAGTTTAGATCTTAATTTCTTCTTAATATATGACACCACTTAATTGTTAAAATAGAAACTTTATAGTCTCTTGAATTTTGAAACTGTTTGAGAAAAGAAACAACCTAGAATTATAGAACAATAATATTCTAAATGAATCTTAGGCTAGGCACAGTGGCTCACCCCTGTAATCTCAGCATTTTGGGAGGCCTAGGCAGGAGGATCGCTTGAGCTCAGGAGTTCTAGACCAGCCTGGGCAACATAAGGAAAACTTGCCTCTATGAAAAATACAAAAATTAGCCAGGCTTGGTGGTGCGCACCTGTGGTTCCGGCTATTCGGAAAGCTGAGGTAGGAGGATTGCTTAAACTCAGGGAAGCAGCAGAGGTTGCAGTGGGTTGAGATTGCACCACTGCATTGTAGCCTGGGCCACAAAGTGAGATCCTGTCAAAAAAAAAAGGATCTTAGGGATCAGTTAAAACTCTCTCTGCCTCATTGAGCAATTCATTCTACAGCAGGTCCTTCAGATAACTTGCCAGCTTCCTCATTACCTCCTAGGCAAATAGTATGATTGCTGGAATGTCTAATCATTGGTTACTGTGCCCTCTTCTTTATGGGGCTCCCTCAGTTACCATGAGTTTATGTTTTCTTCCTTAAATTTTTCTTTTCTGACTGGGTGCAGTGGCTCACACCTGTAATCCCAGCAATCTGGGAGACCGACGTGGGAGGATTGCTTGAACCCAGGAGTTCAAGACCAGCCTAGACAATATAGCAAGAGCCTGTTTCTACAAAAAGAATAATTTAAAAATAATTAGCTGGACATGGTGGTGCATACCTGTGGTCACAGCTACTCAAGTGGCTGAGGTGGGAGAATGGCTTGAGACAGAAATACAAGGTTACAGTGAACTGTGATGGCACCACTGCACTCTAGCCTAGGCAACAAAGACCTGACTCAAAAAATAATTCTTTTATAATTTAAACAAAATTAGTTCATTTTACCACTAGTTAGAGGTTATTACCTTCAGATTGCTGCATTTGCTTTTCAGATTCTTTGGGTTTACCAAAGATCGTGATAAAATATGGTAGGTGACTTTAGAGACAAGAATTATCTGCATATGATGTGAGCACTGAAGAATCACATGGCCCCATTTCCTCTGTTCCAGCACTCTCTTTTCACGTAGTGTAAAATGTCATTAACATTCTTCCTACTCTCAGGCCCTGGCAACCACTGATATGATTATTGCCCAAATAGCTTCACCTTTTCCAGAATATCATCCCAATGGAGTCATACAGTATTCAGTGTTTTGAATCTGGATTCTTTCACTTATCACAACAAATTTGAAATTCTTTGATGTTATTGCATGTATCAGTATTTCATTCTTTTTTATTGTGGAGTAGTATATTCCATTGCATAGAGGTATTACAGCTTATGTATCACTCATCAGTTGGTGGACATTTGGTTTTTTCCAGCCTGAGGAATTACAAATAAAGCCACTATAAACTTTTGCATACAGTCTTTTGTGTGAAAAAAAAAAAAACTTTTTATTTCTCTTAATACCTAACAGTGCAAGAACTGGATCATATAGTGAATGTATCTTAAAGACATAAGAAATTTTCAGTCAGGCGCAGTGGCTTACACTTGCAATCCCAACACTTTGGGAGGCCGAGGAGGTTGGATCACGAGGTCAAGAGATTGAGACCATCCTGACTAACATGGTGAAATCTGTCTCTACTAAAAATACAAAAATTAGCTGGTCATGGTGGTGTGTGCCTGCAGTCCCAGCTACTTGGGAGACTGAGGCAGGAGAATCACTTGAACCCAGGAGGCGGAGGTTGCAGTGAGCCAAGATCGCCACTGCACTCCAGCCTGGTGACAAAGCAAAATTCCATCTCAAAATATTACAGCAATACACAAGGATTTGATTTCTTCATGTTCTCACAAAAATTTATTTTGAACTTTCTAAAATAGCCATCCTAGTGGGTATGTAGTAGTATCTTACTGTAGTTTTGATTTGCATTTTCCTCATGAGCAACAGTGTTGGACATTTTTCATCTACTGTTGGCCACTGGCATATCTTCTTTGGAAAAATGCCTGTTCAAATCTTTTGCCCATTTCTAATTGGTTTGTTTGTCTTTTAGGTGTTGAGTTGTAGAAGGTTTCTAAATATATATTTGGAATACCAGACTCTTATCTGACACAAGATTTACAAAATCTATCCTTAAAGCCCATAAAACCAACTTTCTCCCATTCTGTTGGTTAACTTTTCATGTTCATGATAATGTCCTTTGATATCCAGCATTAGAGACACACCCAACAACTACTAGTCCTACAGACTAAATGGATGAGTAAATATCAAATTACTTTTCTTCTCTGGGCTTCAGTGTCTATAACTTTATAAGGTCATTGTCATTGACTGGATGGTTTCTTCCAGTCCAGCTATTCTAACACTTGCTTCTGTTAGACTTACAGACAAAGTAGCTCCATATGGATGCACTCACTTAGGAGAGGGAAAGGAAAAGTTGAAGACAGAAATGCAAGCATTGAAAAGATATTTCACTAACTTCACCATTGGCTTTATAACATTTTCTACTGCAGATCACCTGAGAAATCTGCGTTCTCCACTTCCTAAGAAAATAAAAATATTTCCTCTTTTTCTCTGTCCTCTTGTCTAAGTGCCCAATTGTCTCCTTGACTCCACTTTCTTCCTATTCATGCCTGAAGACCTGGTTTTATGTACATGTGAAAGACATCTGTCTTGGGGTATCTTCATGCCCAGTATCACTAGTATTACCATCAATGGAATATGGTCTTTTGGGGATTGCATAAGTAATGGAAATTTGCACAGCCAAAGCTTCCATTACTATATAAAGCTGATGACTCTACAATGATGGAATCATAAATTGATGGTTTCCAAAGTCCTGGCATATTAAGGGAGGATGCAAATACAGGTGTGTTGGCCAGGCATAATAGCTCAGGCCTATAATCCCAGCACTTTGGAAGGCTGAGGTGGGCAGATTGCTTGAGGTCAAGAGTTTGAGACCAGACTGGCCAACATGGTGAAGCCGCATCTCTACTAGAAATGTAAAAATTAGCCAGGCATGGGGGTGCATGCCTGTAATCCCAACTACTCAGGAGGCTGAGGCAGCAGAATTGCTTGAACCCAGGAGGTGGAGGTTGCAGTGAGCTGAGATCGTGCCACTGCACTCCAGCCTGGGAAACAGAACAAGGCTTCGTATAGAAAATGAGAACAACAACAACAAATCCCAAACACAGCTGTGTTGACCCACATTTTGGAGAGAAAATCAAGGATTTTTCTATCTGAAATTTGAAGTAATATATCTAGTGTTGCCTATAATAGTATTAATCATCCCCAACTCTTACTCAGTATTTCAGAAAGTACTAAGCAGTTTTGCATTCATTGTCTCAGTTTTACCCTCAAACAATCCTGGGAGGAAGGTAGAGTTTCTGCTAGTCTCATTCAACAGAGGGTTAAACCGACATTCAGAAGGTTAAGCAAATTTCGTAAAGTTTTATGAACAATAAGAGAATGGGAACCCATGATCTTTTTCTCTTTCACCATGTTAAGTCCCCTCCCCTCACTCATAGGCCCCTGACTCTCCTCCCTGAGGATGCCCAACTTCAAACAATGCTCACGTCCTGCTTGGATATTTCAAGAGCCTCCTAACGGTGTCCCAGCCTTTTTTGTCCATCACATCCTATATAACTATTCAGTGATTATCATAAAATGCAGATGTGATCATGCCTCTCTCCCTCTTCATAATCATTAATGCTCCTTCCATCCTCAAACACACTGTTACCTACAGAATATAGAATAGTGTGGTCTGGTGTCTACTTTTTCAGGCTCTTCTCTTACAATTCGGTAGCACAAAATCTATCCCTAAAGCCCACAAAGTTGATTTTTTTTTAAACCCCTGAATTAGAACTGCATGCTGCTTAATGATTCTGGGTGTCTTCATATACTCTTCTTTCCTCACGGATCTTCTCATCTGACCCATTAATGTCTATTTATCCTTCAAGCTTCAGGTCAAATATTACTGTAAGTGAAGCTTAGGAAGAGTCAATCGCTGCCTTCTGTGAGTTTTCCTGGCTTCTTCGTTGCCCTATAATAACTTTATGTCCGATTGGAATTATATATTGCGAATTCCATGCAGTCAGAGGTCAAGAATTTTCATCATTATAGCCTTATTATCTATCACAGCTCTGGCATACAAGAAGTATTCAATAAATATTTATGAAATGTTTAAATGAAGGATTCAAAGAGAACTTTATAAATAGTATGCTACTTTCATTTCCTCCCATTTGCTTATCTATATTGACCATGCTCATTCTTTCTAAAAGCAATCTACTATGTGTGGTCATTAACACTCTGCAGTGTTTTTCAGTGGCAGATAAGGAGTTGAAGGCAGTCTAAGCAGGGATTCTATGAGACAGACACAATCTCACCTGATTCCTTTCCCTGGGTCAGGGGGCAGGAGTTGCATTGCATGTATTTCAGGATCTTTGAGACAAAAAACCCATATGACAGCTGGAGTCCATAGCCTCCTCAGAGAAACTCTGGACTAGCATTGACCCAAAGCAACCCAAATCCCAGGGGCTTAGGCTGAAACATTCTGTGATGGCAATGTAATACTCCAAATAGTTTTCAGTTAGTTCTGGTTTCCATTTATCTTTCTTTCTTGGCAGGTAGGGCAAGGGTGAGAGGAAAATGGGACAGGTGGGGAATGGAATTTGATTGAATTACCTGCCAGGGCTTCAGAAACCCACACAAAAGAAACTCACAACTCAACTTGGCATCTCTTTAAGAACCATTCCTTGAAGGCTGCTGACGGAGATGCTAGTGCTTAGGAAAGCATTAGGCAGCTCTCAGATAATTCGTGTGACAGGATCACTGTAAGAACATATTGTTTTTGGCAAAGGTGAAATGAGCCTGCTGAGTTGGAGACAGATCGGAGACTTTCCCCAGCCTACCTTCTGTCTGTTGGCATTATTTACATCCTCACTTCCCACGTCACAGGACAACCATGCCAAGGTTGTCTTTCCTCAAAAGGTTTGGTTCACAATTGCCATGCAATATTTATTTCTCTCTTTTCTTTACCATTGAACTTCTTATCTCTACCACTGAGAATTTGTAACCCTCACTTCTACTTCATCTGATATTTATGAGCACACTTTCTACATCATTTAGTAGCTGAAGCCCTTCTCTACTGTAGGAAGTAGACAGATATCACTTACAAAAGAACAGTTCATAGTTATTTCAATATGGTTACAGCTTTAAAATAGGTCAGTCTGTTTCGTCTATCTTGTAAAACATTGTAGCATTTATTATTTCTTTTTTTTTTTTTTTTTTTTTTTT
>PVKP010045378.1:0-16186 GCA_004027715.1 Plecturocebus donacophilus | reverse complement strand
ACTCTGAGCTCCTGTTTTCTCACAGTAGTATTGTGAGGGTTAAATGAGACGATGTATGTGAAGACCCTGGCCCCATAGTAGATGCTCTGCCACACATTTCGGTGATACTTTCATCACGTGTTTTAGCATTTTCTTAAAATATCGGGAAGAAGACAACAGAACTTACTTGGCTTTTACAACAGAACAGACGGAACAAGTCAGTGATCAAGGTGCTAACATTCTTCATGGTTCTTCACCACCTTTTGTTCTGTTAGCCTATAGGGAAAAGTCATCTTCTTTCTCATCCCTTTATCTGCAGGGGAAAATAGTACTTCAGCAATGACCCAGTTCAGGACCATCTCCAGAGCCATCAACAAACAGAAGTTTGTTCTGTTCTCTCTGTGCTCCATCTCCCAGGAACCTCGGCCTTCCTCCTAGGAGCTAGGGAAAGTCAGGAAAGTGAAAGTAGTGCCCCAGCTAATGAGCTGCCCTGTGCTGGCCTGAGAAGACAAGACGGCTTCCTCTATGGCTCAAGATTTGGTTTCCTTTAGTATGTCCCTTTGGAAATAGTTCCATGAGATGGGAGAGATAAAAGGAGCCAGGATTGCTCACATTCAGGAAAAAACTCTTCTCTTTCTCTCCCTCCCACTGCCCTCTTCTCTCTCTTTCTCTCTCTCTCTCTCTCCCTGAACTGGCGAGGTTATTTGGTCCCAGTAAGTCCGATGAGCATAAGTTGGGCTTCTTGGACTAAGCTTCAGAAGCTGATTGGGATGAGACCTTATCACAAAAGTAAAGGAACCACTTAGTCTTTGATTCCAGGCCCCCAGGCCTGCCTTTAACTTGAGTGAATGAAGTTCTCCCTGCGCTACAGCAGGCATAGTAGGGGCTGCCCTGGGCTTGGAGCCAGAGCTTCACTGTATTCAGTCATTTGTACCTTGAGGCAACACTGCCTGCTTCATGGTACTATCCTGCAGATTAAATGAAGCAAGTTTCTGATGATCTTGGCACTGAATATTGATGCACTGGCCAGTCCTTTTCTGATAGTAAAAAATGGTGTTTTTTGGGGGGGGAGGTCAGAAATCAAATAAATATGTTTGTTCTCCTGTTGGTTAGCTATGTTCCCTAGAGGGCAGAGACTTTGCCTGTCTCAATCTCTTTATCTCCAGAACCTAAAAGCTGTCCTGCACAAAGTACATATTAAGTTCATGTGAAGGAATGAATAAAATACACGTGATTTATTCTTACCCAGTTGGTGGTATGTTTATCATTCCTAAACCTGTAGTCAGGTGGCCTTTGACTCCCCTGTACTTATTGTGAGGTACTGTGCTGTAAAGGTGGACTATCACACTTCAATTCAGAGCAATCTGGGCTTGAATCCTGGATTTAGTTTTTTAACTACAGCAAATATTTTGAGCATAGATTGTGCCAAGCATTAGGCTGTCTTACACACATTGTCTTATTTCATCTCAATATCTATGAGTCATGCACTATAATCATTCTCATTTTACAGATAAGAAAGCAAAGACTTGGAGAGGAAAAGCATCTTGTTCAAAGGTAAATACTTAATGGTCAATATGCAAATATGGATTTAATTGCAGCATCCTCTTCATCGACTATTTAAACTAATTCAAGCTATGTAACATTTTCCACTAAACCTTCCTGCCTCTATTTCCTCATCTTTAACATGGCCAAAATACCTGTCCTGCCCAAGTTAGTTATTTCATTCAAGTAGAAAAATGCACATGAGGAGCTTTTAAAAAGTGAAAACCTCAAAATGGATGGAATAATTATGATGATTCTCTCAGAATTTGTCAACACCTTCTTATTCTCTAGTCCTGCTAGGCATTTACAACCTGAAAACCATGTATTTAAGATTCAAATCTATATTTGTATTTGCCATAACTGGTTTTATTTTTCCTATGGCTTCATGAAAATGTGGCTCAAATGTATTTATTATGAAAGCCCCAAATTAATCACAAGACTTCAGCCCATTCCACAACAGACTCCCACTAACCTGCTCTGACTTAGAAACCTCATATACAGTCTTGGTTCAGGACAGCTCTGTAATGTTCTTGGAAAATGCAAAGTGCTGTCTTAATTGAGATAATCTGTGTTCCCCTATAGAGTTGAATTCAGAAAAGCAACTGGTTTGACTCAATTTTTTGACCATGTTTGCAGTTCATTTTATTTAAAGCAATACGAGTGATGTGTGTGTTCTATGTGCATTGCATAGAAACTTAATAGAAACTTTACCTAATACCATAAGTGAGTTTACATAAGCTCATAGCTTTAGTTGTTCTTTTTACATTCTACTCCTCTGGTTTGAGCATCCATGTTTTGTATACTTCCATTCCTGGGGTTGAGATATTTGATTCAGGCTTTATATTTTCTGAGGCCCTGAGCAAGTATTTCTTCCACACTTTAGGAAGTGTGGCCCTCTTCACTACTCTACATAAACAAAGGGGAAATTGACAAGCTATGGTGGGATTAGAATTTAGATAAACTCAGCTTATATTCCAGGTTTTCTGGCAACCATACCCCTTTCCTTTGTCAGAGCACTTACTCTTTCTCCTGATGTAGTGGAAACTCCACAGGGTCAGGGCTCAGAGCTCAGGGCTTTCTTGTTGACATTGTCTCCACTGCTGACTCAGAGCCAGGCATGTAGTAGATGTACACGTGTGTGTGTGTGTGTGTGTGTGTGTGTGTGTGTGTGTGTGAGAGAGAGAGACAGAGACAGAGACACAGAGAGAGACAGAGAAACAAGAGAGACACACAGAAAGAAAGATGGTGAGACAGAGAAACACAGATAAAGAGAATAAAACTTCACCAGCTGAAACAGAGAAGAGAAAAACAGTCAAAGGACACACCATTGAGCCAGCATTTATTCAATAATTGATGCACCAGGCACTGTGCTAAAAACACATCAAGATGTCATAAAATTCATGCACTCATCAGGAAAGCTTTCAGTATTTCCTTACCGTCTATTAATAGTTTTGACAACTGTAACAAGCATCTGAATTTCCACCGTTGGATTAGAAGCAGCAAATTTGGGCTGTGATAGGTACCATTTGTGGAAACATGACAGCAGCAAGAAGTGACATCCTGAGAAGGGAAAACATAAACCAGATATAATAAGAAAAATAAATAAATACGAATATTTAAGGCTCTGCTTTTCTGGGTGTATGTGTTTCCTGTGCTTTTGTTGTATAGAAGAGGGGTTGTAAGCGTAGGAGTAAAAAGATTAGGATAAAGGAAGTCTAGATAAACACTGAACAGGCTACATTTGAAAGGAGTTCCTGGTGTTCTGAGAGGGGGCGAGGAAGGTTGTCAATGTATTTCTTTCATGCTGCTGATAAAGACATACCTGAAACTGGGCAATTTACAAAAGAAAGAGGTTTATTGGACTTACAATTCTATGTGGCTGGGAGGCTTCCCAATCATGGTGAAAGGCGAAAGGCACATCTTACATGGCAGCAGACAAGAGAAGAGCTTGTGCAGGGCAACTCCTCTTTTTAAAACCATCAGATCTCATGAGAATTATTCACTGTCATGACAACAGCACAGGAAAGACCTGCACCAATAATTCAATCACCTCCTACGAGATTCCTCCCACAACATGTGAGAATTCAAGATGAGATTGGCCAGGGACAGCCAAACCATGTCATACTACCATGCCCGACTTCCCTTCCATTTTGGTTTGTTCTTCATTTGTCTGAGAAGAGGCTCTAAAGGGCTGAATTGTTTGGATATTATATTGGCATTTTGTCTGACTGGGATGCCTTGCTGTTATTGGCCATGTATGGGATCAGCTTATTTATAAGCTGTATTTTTAAAAAGATATATTAATTTTTAAAAAATTCATCTGTCTAAATAATATGCACACAGCCCCCCAAAAACCTAGATTCTAAGAAAAATCTATATACTGCCTACAATGATTGATATTAATAATTATAGTGATAAATTACCCAAAAAGATGTGTGAACTCTATTTTAAAAGGCAAAACAAAAACCCATGAAATAAATCTATGGAGTCTATAGCCAAAACTGGAAACAACCCTCATGTCCACCAATAGGAAATCAGTTAAATAAATTATAGAACACTTATCCAATGGAAGATTAAGCACATATTCAAAATAATTATTTATACATATTTATATATATAAATATATAGAGAGAATACTGTGTGTGTGTATGTATGTATATATACTCTTGCCTACCTTCTTGTCTTTTGTCTTAACTGTGTGAATTCACATTCACTCTGCTTCAGTAGGACACTCCCTTCTTTCTGGTTCTTAGACTCACCAAGTTGATCCTTGACTCAGGACATTGCATCTGTTGCTTCCTCTTTCTGTAATATCTTTCCATCTGATATTCACATGAGTAGTCCCTTGTCATTCAAATCTCAAATGTCACATCTTCAGATAACCTTTCTCTGATCATCATATCTAAAGTTGTCCTCATCCCCCCATAGAGTTCTATAACCTGTTTGTTTCTTTCATAACATGTATTTTATTATTCCTTTCTTCACTGGAATAGTTTCCATTAGATTAGGAAACCTGCCTATCTTGTTAACGCTTGTAACTAGAATACTTTTGAAAAGTTCTTGTCACATAATAAATTCTCAACTAATATTTTTGTGTACACAGAAATAAAGTTTGGAAGAATATATGCCAAACAGTTAATAGTGGTTACTTCTGAGTAGAGGAGTAGTGTGGTAGGTAAATTATTAACAGATGTTCACTTTCCACCAAGATACGTTTTAGTTAGTCTTAGCTTACTTAAAGTGAAATGCATTATTTTAGCAATTAGAAAAATTAATAACCATATTTTAATTACAAAAATGATAGATAAAATTTTGATGCTTCCAATAAGCTATATTTATCTAGAGGATGTACTTATGTAGAATACTCTCTTGAGGATGTTAGGTAAGTAGCATGTTACTATATGTAGTAAAATATCTATGACTTTATAAAAGCACTGAAACATGAAGCAACAGAAATGTTTTTCCCAGTTCTCTTTCCTCTGAACTTTATCACCATCTCTCTGGCAAAGCATTTAAATTAATTCTTCTTTAAAGTTAATAAGTCCAAATTATAAGCTTGATGAATAACTCATGTTTATTTTTCTTTAAATTATTATATTTTATATGCTTATTAGCTATGCCTATCTTGAACAGGCTTATTTGTTCTTTTTACATATATCAGACTTGTAATATTAGCTGTTGTCCCCAGGTTCGAATGTTAAGTCAACATATATTTGAGGGACCTTCAACTTATCAAGTATTGCAGGTCTCTGATTGCTTTGGAACCACTTCTGATACCTGTGGACTTAGTTCAAGGCCAGTTACTACCATTTTCTTTTCTAGTAGAATGAACAAATTGCTAATTGTTTGTTTTGGTCAACCAAGCTCAAGTTAATGGGTCTGGGTACTATGTATATAAAAAGCCTATCTTAAGTCTCTGTTCAGTGACAGCCTTGCTTTTCTAATCAGAGATTTTCTTCCTCAGAGATTTTGGCCTAGATTTGCAAAATGTTGCCCATATCTTTGGTTTGGGGGATTGCTATAGCAGCATGTTGTTATCTGTGGCTTATTGTTGGAATAAGGAGAAGGTAAGAAATGTTTTATCTTTAAATTGCTCTTTAATTCATACATTTGTTTTTTTAAACCTTCATTATTACATAGTAAACTTGGTTTTCTATACTTACCCATATTAGCATTATCTTCCTTATTTTTTAAAATGAAAATTTTAATTTGAATTTTAAAATATCTGTTTTACTATATCTACCAAACTATATGATGACAGCTTCCCTTTTTAGTATCAGCATATACCAGTGGTAATATGTAAATGTATATTGCTGTTAAACATAACTGACAGAAATTTTATAAGGTCTCTATGTACATTTATATGTGTATCTAAAGAGGAAGCCCAATTAGTAAGGATAGAAGTAGCAAGTGGGAATCTGCAATGGAAAGGATTACTTTCTATCACATGGTTTCAGTAGACACTCTCACTAAGTAAATGTTCTCTTTTAAGCTCATTCTTGTGCATCATATAGACTCAGCCTAAGCCTGGACAAGAGCATAGAGCCTGAGCTGATAATTCTATTACTGTTTTTAAATAAATGTTAATCACCTATGGTGAACTGGGAAGCTTTGCTAAGTGTATGTGACATCAATTTCACTTATTTACAATTGGTTCAGGAATGCAAGCTAATTTCTCACGAGATTCTTCTCTGAACTCTCCTTACAGAACGGTAATATCTTTAAACTATGAAGATTTTGAAAACTTCAGTTCTGCAGTCCTCTCCTATTCAGTGTTCTATGTCTTTAAAGAAAATAATCAAAGGAAACATTTTGAGATATTTAGGCAAAGTATGCTTAGCAAAAATATAAACACTAGAATGTAGTTTTGTTTCCACACTCACAGGAAGAATCTTGTTGGCCATGTAAATCCTTTCACCCACATCATTGAGAAAAGTTATGAGCACCTAATCACTTTGCTGACTGTATATATGGATGAATGTATATATGAACAGGTGTATGAATGGATGGATTTAGTAATCCTTTTCACCAACATATCATGTTACTAGGTTAATATAACCTATTATCATAGTGAAAGAGCAGGGTCCATCTAACAAAATAAATATCTATAAACTATAGAGTTTCAAAGTTTAAAGTCAGTGAGAAAAATTTTAATACCTGATGTAAGTAAAAAACCAAATACGTAATCATCCATGGCTATCATATGTGTCTGACAGGCAAACAGGTGAACCGCCTCTAGAGAATGGGTTGATTCCATACCTGGGCTGTGCTCTGCAGTTTGGTGCCAATCCTCTTGAGTTTCTCAGAGCAAATCAAAGAAAACATGGTCATGTTTTTACGTGCAAACTAACGGGAAAATATGTCCATTTCATCACAAATCCCTTGTCATACCATAAGGTGTTGTGCCATGGAAAATATTTTGATTGGAAAAAATTTCACTTGGCTACTTCTGCAAAGGTAAGCAGTTTTACATTTATATACCATTCTGTTTTTCTTCTACCTTTTTATATGCTGTTCTATTTAGAAATTTTGATGTACTTAGATTTAAAGATAAAGGTGTTGAAGAGAGTTATCTTTGTGTGGAGATTCTTAGAAACATAAATAAATTAAATTAGACATAGCTTCTTAGTAATAATCATTGGGAAAGTCAAAATAGATATAGATTTGTCATGTTAACCAACTAATGAGGGTGAAATAAACATTAAATGCTTTACTGAGATAGGTGGCACTGTATGAGTAAGATAGATAAAAATCCATCACATCAGCAGTGTCTATGCAACACCAAGAGTGCAAGTGACGGAAACCTAACATTCAACAATTGTCTTACCACAGTTGTACCATGCAGTGTTTCATTTTGTTAAGGAATGGCAAGATATATTAACATCATTTAGATGTAATAAAAGAAACTCTGTTATTGAGGAAAAAAACTAACAATGACTTACTTTTTGCAAATAAGTATTAGCTTTGGTCTTTGTGACTAAGTAATCTAAAGTTTGGTTAAAATACATCTACAGCCAAGCACAATGGAACACACCTGTAGTCCCAGCTACTTGAGAGGCTGAGGCAGTAGGATCGCTTGAGCCCAGGAGTTTGAGGCTGCAGTGAACTATCATTGTGCCACTGCACTCTAGTCTGGGCGATGATATGAGACTCCATCTATAAAAGAAAAAGAAAAAGAAATCTGCAAATAATATAAAAGATAATCAATGATTTTAAAACATTATCAATTAGTTTATGTGGAATAGGTATAAATAAGGGCAGTAGCATAAGAAATAAGAAATAGATGACTTGAGTGATCCAGGGGAGTTTCACTGAACTTGGCTTTAAAGGAAAGGTACAATTTGGCCATTTATTTGTAAATTGCTATGAAATTGTACAAGGGAAAGCCAATTTCCCATTTTTAACAAGTAAAGAACTATGAAAGTATCTAATCTATTTTTCAGTCATTTACTCTGACTAGGTCAGGTTTAATTTCTTTTTTTCTACACGTTTTATTTGCTGTCAGGCATTTGGGCATGGAAGCATTGACCCGAGGGATGGAAATACCACTGAAAACATAAATGACACTTTCATCAAAACCCTGCAGGGAGATGCCTTGAATTCCCTCACAGAAAGCATGATGGAAAACCTCCAGTGTATCATGAGACGTCCAGTCTTTTCTAACTCAAAGACCTCTACCTGGGTGACAGAAGGGATGTATTCTTTCTGTTACCGAGTGATGTTTGAAGCTGGGTATTTAACTCTCTTTGGCAGAGATCTTACAAGTCAGGACACACAGAGAGCACATATTCTAAACAACCTCGACAACTTCAAGCAATTCGACAAAGTCTTTCCAGCTCTGGTAGCAGGCCTCCCCATTCACATGTTTAGGACTGCACACAATGCCCGAGAAAAACTGGCAGAGAGCTTGAGGCACGAGAACCTCAAAAAGAGGGGAAACGTCTCAGAACTGGTCAGCCTGCGCATGTTTCTGAATGACACGTTGTCCAACTTCGATGACCTGGAGAAAGCCAAGACACACCTCGCGATCCTCTGGGCATCGCAAGCAAACACCATTCCAGCGACTTTCTGGAGTTTATTTCAAATGATTAGGTGACTAACACCCTATCCATTTCTTTTTTTATTTTAGTAAAAAGTAAAAATTAAACCACTTGAACTTAAAGAAAAAAAACCTCATAGTTCTTTCTCATACCATCAATCAAGAAGGTAACACTAATGCGTGTTAGTGTTTACATGTATGAGTTCATTCAGTTCTCACAAAAACATAGGCAGCTATGACTGGTAAAAGTGTCTTATAGAAACAAAGATAGTCCCAGAGAAAGAAATGTCATCCCAAGCCGCAGAGCTTGTGTGTACTGGTGTTGGGTAAATTCAGGCTACCTGGCCCGGCACACTTGCTCTTAACTCCATGCTATTCCTCACGATGCCGACTTAAGTCCATAAATGCAGTTTTCATAATCATAAAAAATGTATTTAAGTGATTACTGATTTATGGACAACAATCAGGGCAGTGACTATGCCTTCTTTATTAGTTCATTCACAGTTTATGTTTTCACTCAGTTAGGAATTGCTGTCTTTCTATTATCTGACCAAATAAGAGCTATGAATCAATCATAATCTATTATTATTGATAAGAGACTTAGCTAGGTTTTGCCTTTTAAAACTGCATGTAACAGAAAAAACTGTAACAAGGTATATTTTATATAACATGATTTCTCTCCAAAGTGTTAGTCTTTTGGGAATTTGAAATTAGAATGGTCTATTGAATTATTCCAATTAAATTGGATATTTACTATCATGTAGACACAAAATTGCTACTCCATAGGATTGAGAATGCCAGATTTCTATTGATGGCTGATGACTTTAGGTCTTACAAAACATTTTAAAACTTAATTTCAGATATAAGAACTTTTTACTAATTTGTCACAAATGTTATCTTCCAAAGTTATTACTTGAGAAAGCACATCCAGAATAAATTCACATATTTACAGTAGGCATACAACATCAATTTAAAATCATAAAGGAAACTGTAGCCATGTTTTATGATAGTCTCACAAATACTTATCAAACATTTTGAGACTCAATTTACTGTAATTTTTTTATGTAGCTCCCTAACCATGTCTAATCCTTATTAGAAACACTTATTTATAAAAGCCCTGACCAAAGTTTAACTTTTACATAGCAAAGCTCTTTTAAGGCAGCAGTTCTTACTAATATCCAAGGAACGAAACACAATTACAAATGGAGTAAAAGCAAGCAGGAATATCCCTTTCCCTCCTCCCCTGATATTTTCATTAACTATCTTCATCATCTAGTTAAAAGGAGCAGGAAAGGCCTAATTGTTTGCAGATCTGAGAGTATGGAAAAAGCTTATTTTCTGTACATCTTTTCTCTTAACTTTCAATAGGAACCCAGAAGCAATGAAAGCAGCTACTGAAGAAGTGAAAAGAACACTAGAGAATGCTGGTCAAAAAGTCAGCTTGGAAGGCAATCCTATTTGTTTGAGTCAAATGCAAATGAATGACCTGCCAGTACTAGGTGGGTACACTTGTTATGTTGCATTTCATTTTCTATGTCCTACAACTAACAATAATGACCAACACAAATTACATATTTACTGAATTCTAGGCATTAAGCTAAGTATTTCATATGAGTTTTCTTGGTTAATCCTCACAACGACCCTGTGATTTGGGACTATTACTATTTATTTGTATCAAGTGAGGAAAATGACACTTAGAGATTAAGCTACAGCCAGGGTAGAATCAAATACATTATTATGTGGGACTCTTGATGCTGTTCTCTAAACCACCACCCTGCACTGTTTCTTATATTCCTCTTACCACTAATCTGATGGTTAATGGAAGCATATTAGTCATTTTCATAAAATAAGGGAGGGAAAAGAACCACTAAGAAACTACAGTTATCTGCATGGATTGAGTGATGGAATTGAAGGTTCTTTGATTTTTCTTTGTTCTGCTTCTCTATGTTTTATAGTAATGTAACAATATGATATTTTTATTTTTATTTATGTATTCTTTTTTTGCGACAAAATCTCTTTCTGTGGCCCAGGCTGGAGTGCAATGGGGCGATCTTGGCTCACTGCAACCTCTGCCTCCTGGGTTCAAGTCATTCTCCTCCTCCACTTCCCAAGTAGCTGGGATTACAGGTGCGCACCATCACCCCTGGATAATCTTTGTATTTTTAGTAGAGATGGGTTTTATGGGCTGTTATGGGTTTTCCTGAAGTGCTGGGATTACAGATACGAGCCACCACACATTGACAACAAGATATGTTTATAGTAAGAAAGTTTTCTTTTTTTGGATATTTTCTTTAAGGAGGCAAGAAGCTTGGGTTCCATGTCGGGTCTGACTTGGGAGACTTTGGACATGTCACTTCTCTTTGGGGGCCTTACTTTTCTAATCTGTAAAACAAAATGCTAACATTCTCGGATTTTACACACGATCATGTAATGACCACCCTAAAATACGACAGTTGAAGGATAAGGCTAAAAGTCTAGGCTGGACCTCTCATGAGCTCTCTATATTTCAGTCATTTTCAGGTTGGTTCTTTCTGTCCCTTTATACCTTTACCAGGCAGCAGGGATTGCCACACAACATCAGATAGTATATGGATAAAAATACGTTCTTATAAATGTTGAACTGAAGCTACATTAGATCCCTAAAAAAAAAAAAGTATATATCAGTGCTATCAGTATATTAAATCTCAAAAGTCCTCAGTATATTAAATCTCAGAAGTAATAAACTTTGTATAATTTACATAAGATGGTTACTGATTTTTCCAGTTTTAGTAGATGATTATTTTTCCATAAAATGATGGAAGTTTGTTTCCGAGTTATTACCGAGACAATTATCTCTAATCAAATGATTATTATTAACTCAGATGATCAGATTTAAAAATACATTCAGGCCAGGTGTGGTGGCTCATGCCTGTAATCAAAGCACTTTTGGAGGCTGAGGTGGGTGTATCGCTTAAGTCTAGGAGTTCAAGAGCAGCTTTGGCAACATAGCAAAATCCTTACTCTACAAACAATAAATAAAAAAAAAATTACCTGGGTGTGGTGGCAAATGCCTGCAGTCGCAGCTACTCGGGGGGTCTGCGGAGGGTGGATCACTTGAGCCTGGGAGGTTGAGGCTGCGGTGAGTCAGAGTCATGCCGCTGCACTGCAGCCTGGGCAGTAGAATGAGATCCTGGATAAAAGCAAAAACAAAAATTAAAAAAAAAAATCAGACACAGTTAAGTCACTGATAAAAGCATAATGGTCAGAGAAAGAAAGTTTGGGAAATTTGTATCTTATCAGCATCCTATAGCCTGTTCATCTTTGTTTTATGGGTTGCCAGGCTGTCTGTATTTCAGACTCTATATGTGACCCTCAAATACTTGATTTGTTCTTCACTTCTCTTCTAAATATTTAGATAGTATAATCAAGGAGTCACTGAGGCTTTCCAGTGCCTCCCTCAACATCAGGACAGCTAAGGAGGATTTCACTTTGCACCTTGAGGATGGTTCCTACAACATCCGAAAAGATGACATCATAGCTCTTTATCCACAGTTAATGCACTTAGATCCGGAAATCTACCCAGACCCTTCAGTAAGTGCTTGTTCATTGAAGTTCAATATCCAGGTGATAGTTACATAGATCTAAATAAAGACGAAATTTACAATGATAGAATTGATTTGATTATTCTAGACATAGGGATTTTACCCTTAATTGTGTTAAATATTCATGTATTTTGAAAAATTTAGATAATGGCCTGAATTTTTATTTTTAATCCTGATATTTGCCATCACATAGTCTTTGCTAGATTATATTTGCAGCCATGATAATAACTCTGCCAGTTTTTTTTCTTAAAAAGCACCTTCTCCCAAATCCAGGAAATTAGAGGCTAATATATTGATTCTTCTAGTTTCTTCTGGGAACTCCTCTCTCTAGCTCTGCCTAACTAAGGAACTAATTGTTCAAGCTGGATAGAAGGTGTCAGAAGACTTCTCGAGCTGATAAAGCTCCTGTTCCTTTTTACTTTCTGATTCAATGTGGAGTATTAGCGAAATCACTAATGGAGTAGATTTAAAAAGAAAATTACTATTTGGAGCTTCCAGGTTGAGAAAGAGATAAATTTCTTTAAAACTAACTTAAAGACTTGTTTTCTTTGTATTTTTATTGCAGACTTTTAAATATGATCGGTATCTTGATGAAAATGGGAAGACAAAGACTACCTTCTATTGTAATGGACTCAAGTTAAAGTGTTACTTCATGCCCTTTGGGTCAGGAGCTACAATATGTCCTGGAAGATTGTTCGCTATCCACGAAATCAAGCAATTTTTGATTCTGATGCTTTCTTATTTTGAACTGGAGCTTGTAGAGGGCCAAGCTAAATGCCCACCTTTGGACCAGTCCCGGGCAGGCCTGGGCATTTTGCCGCCATTGAATGACATTGAGTTTAAATATAAATTCAAACATTTGTGAATACATGGCTGGAATAAGAAGGCATTAGGTGATATTATAGGACTGCAGAACATCATCACTACACAGTCCCTTTGGACAAATGCATTTAGTGGTGGTAGAAATGATCTGCCAGGTCCAATGCCGTTCACCAATGCCTGCTTGTGAATCTTAACATTTTGGTGACAGTTTCCAGATGCTATCACATGCAGATTGTGCTAGTGAAAAGAACTAGTTTCTAGGAGCACAGGAATTTGTTTTCATTTGTATAAGTCCATGAATGTTCATATAGCCAGAGATGGAAGTTTAATATTTTCAGAGGAAAACATCTTTATTTTTTTTTCCAAAATGAAGACACACATTCCAGCCAGGTATGGTACCAGGCACCTGTAGCCTTAGCTACTTGTCAGGCCAAAGAATGAGGATGGCTTGAGCCCAGGGGTTCAAAACCAGCCTGGACAGCTTAGTGAGACCCTGTCTCTAACAAAATGTATTCTAATTGGCAGATTTTTTTTCCTAAGGAAACTGCTTTACTTTTATAAAACTGCCCAACAATTATGGAAAATGTTCAAATTCACGTTTTAGTGAAACTATATTATTTTTTGACTAGATGGTGGGGTTTTATTGGGTATGATCATATATCAAAGAGGATATTTCAAATGATTAGTTATGTCTTTTGATAAAAAGGATTTTTTTTCTACTTTTCCTATATCCAAAATTTAGGGATTTAAAAATGATAATCTTGATTTACCCAAAACACTAAAGGTGGTTTTAATATTTTCCATTTATGTTTTAACTTATTGTTGCTGAAAACTCTATTTCGGGTTTTAACTATCTTCTCTATTTTTTTATTTCATATTAATGAGAAGAGTTTTTTTCAGAGATTAAGAAAGGCAGTTTTTCTGTCATTAAATACACATTATCACTGAAAATATGTAGCTTTTATGTGATATGTTTTAAAGTTAAAACTGGATGGAAATAACCGTTTGAAACCTTTGGTTATGAAACATGTGGAGTGTATTAAGTGCAGCTTGACATTATGTTTTGTTTAAATGGTTTTTATTGCTAACTGACTTGCAGATGAAGAAAAACTAAGGCAATCTGAGTGTTTAAATGCTGTGTACAACAATGCTTTGATAAAATATTTTAAGCATGAGTTATCAGCTATGTGTCAATTGATATTTCTGTGTAGTATTTATATGTAAATTATATTTACCATTTTGCTTATACTACAAACTTTAAGAAAATATTCTGATATTTGATAATTTTGAAATGATTTGTTTTTCAGAAATAAAAGTATGAATCTATGTATATTTATTTATTTATTCATTTATTTTATTTTTAGATAGGGTCTCACCCTGTTGCCCAGGCTGGAGTGCAGTGGCACAATCTCAGCTCACTGCAACTACCACCTCCTGGGTTCAAGCAATTCTCTTGCTTCAGCCTCCTGAGCTGGGACTACAGGCACGTGTCACCATGCCCAGCTAATTTTTATATTCTTAGTAGAGACGGGGTTTCACTATGTTGGCAGGGCTGGTCTTGAACTCCTGACCTCAGGTTATCTGTCTGCCTCAGCCTTCCAAAGTGCTATGATGACAGGAAAGAGCCACTAAGCCTGGCCAAATCTATGTGTTTTTAATTCTGAATTATTCAGAGTGTTTAAAACATTCATCCACTGATAAACTAAACTACAATTTTATTTGTGATTCATTCAAAATACTCATATTTTCCAATATTCCAAAAATATTCAAAGTAATAATTTAATCAAAATTTTCCCTCCTCATACTACATAAAATGTCTTAAAACTTTTCATCTTGCTATTTAATATTACCGTATATTTATCCCTTAAGCAGGTTATTTTTTATATTAAGAAAATTAAAGTTATTTAGATGTGGTTTAAGATTAGCAAAAATCTATTTTATAGTGAATGGTTATAAACTAAATTTCTAATGTGGTTTCCTAATAGATTTTATGACTTTTTGAATGCATCACACATCTTTCCAGGGTTGGCAACTGATAGCCCATGGACCAAAGGGTCCCTGACTCTGTTTTTGTGCAGCCTGAACGTTGAGAATGGTTTTTACATTTTTTAATGGTAGAAAAAATATCAAAAAAATAAGAATCTTTTATGATATGTGAAAAGTATATGAAATTCAGACTTCCACACCCATCAGTCAAGTTTCACTGGGACACAGCATGCCCACTGTTTACATTCTTGTCCATGCCTGCTGTTGTGATACCACTGTGGAGCTGAGCAGTTGCAACAGGGACCATGTGGCCACAAAGCCTGATACATTTAAAATCTAGTTCTTTACAGAAAACGTTTGCCAATCCCTGTTGTAGAGCAATTCCAAAGGCTGTTTTGTACTATAATTTTATTAATTTAAAAAATGTAGAAATGCATTGGTATATGAAGTATTTTGCCTTTTTTGAATAAAGCATGTGAGGAGAATACATTTAAAAAGCCATGGATATGTTATCTTAGACAACATTAAGCTAGACCGTTATTGGAGATGAAACCATTCCACTTAGGAAAGAGATTTTTATTTTAAAAAAAGCATCTAATTTAAAGACATTACAAGAACCTATTGTAAGAGCAAACAGACCTGGGAGGAGAGGTGTTGAGGCTAAATCCATTCAGATTCCCGTGAGCCAGGGCCGGGTCATTACTCCACATCCATGCATCATCCCTTCAGAGCCTCAAGAGTCCTTTGAGATTTGTGTTACTATTACCTCTACATCACAAAAGAGAAAGGCAGAACTCCAGAAAGGTTAAGTCACCGGCTCAAGGTCACAATGCTGACAGGTGTGAGAGCTGGGTATGTTGGGATCCAGGTTGTTCCAACTCAGAGCCAGCACTCTTCCTTTTGTGGCAAGACCAGGTGACAGACTGTCTTGACTCAGGTCATTGAAAAGATATGCCACAGTAAACAAAATCCATGTCACTCTGTCCCTAAATCCTCACTGTTTGGAAGGATCACTTGGTCAGACTGTGGGGCATTGTGGCTGCCAGGCCTAGGAAGGTCAGGAAGGAGACTGACTCTAGCTGAGAGCCCGTGAAGAGCCACAGCATAATCAAATACATTACTCTGTGCTCACCTTCACGTTGGATGGTGTCTCTTCATCTCACCAACACCTGGGAGTTAATTGTGTCATCTCTTGTTGTTTCTCTTAGGCTCAGTGTTACGCATTATTGAGGCATTG
>PVKP010045377.1:0-16168 GCA_004027715.1 Plecturocebus donacophilus | reverse complement strand
TATATACACACACACATATACGAAATATAAAAAATATTGTAATATATACAAAACATAAATATTGTAATATATACAAAATATATACATATATATACATATATATGTGTGTATGCTCTTAATTATCTTCTAAGTTGATTCCATAATTCACTAGTGGGTTGATGCTTACAGTTTGGGGAAAAAAAGTAGCCTAGACAGTAGGTTTAGGATTCTCAATCTTGAAACCATTATTTAGTATTACCATGAGTTATCCTCATTAGTATAGGTGTTAACAGTTAATACCTTTACCACAAATCACAGAAAGCTAGAACTGGAAGAGACCCCCTAGGGAGAGATGGACTAAACCTCCCTGCCCCTGTTTTTTTTTTTTTTTTTTTAATGTTGCATTGTATAAACTTATAAGTGTATATTAAAGTACAGAAAATAGGACAACAAGCCTCATGTATTCATTATCTCTTCCTTACTGGATTATTTTGAAGTAGATCCCAGATCTATCACTTTATCTGTAAATAGTTTGTTTCTTTAAAAGGTAAAGAATCTTTTTAAAACAATTCAAAATACCCTTACTATACCAGAAAATAATGGTAATTCCTAATGTCATCAAATATCAAGACAATCTCTGATTATGTCATAATTTAAAGAAATCTGGATTATTTGAATTAGTTACCAGAATCTATGCACTATATTTGATTGTGCGGTCTCTCTTCAGTCTCTTTTCATGTATACATCTCCTTTTTTCCTTTTGGGTATGTGTATTTGTGTATGTCTTGTTGAAGAAATAAGGTTGTGTAGTAGTTTTGATATTCTGGTCATTTAACATTTTTCTCTGTCTCTTATACTTCAAGTAAACTGGTAGTTAGATCAAGAGGCTTGATTAAATTTCTGAACATTTGCAAGAATGCTCCAAAGACAGTATTTTTTTCTTTTTGAAAGACAGGGCCTCACCCTGTCATCCACACTGGAGTACAGTGGCATGATCATAGCTCATAGTAACCTCGAACTCCTGAGCTTATGTTATTCTCCTGCCTCAAGTAGCTGCCACTACAGGTACACATCATCGTGCTTGGCTAATCTGTAAATTTTTTGTAGTGATGGGGTCTTGCTGTGTTTCCCAGGCTGGTTTCAAATTCCTTGACTTTAGTGGTCCTCCCACCTGGGCCTCACAAAGTGTTAAGATTATAGGCATGGGCCACTGTGCCTGGCCAAAGATATTTGAATTTCCTATAGTGTGACATCAGTAGGCAAATAATGTTTGCTTGTCTTGCCTTTTTGTGATGTTAAGATTGATCAGTGGCCTCAGGCCTTATTACTTTAATGTATCTATTATTAAAGTTCCTCATCAGCCTTCCATCTGATGGATCATCCATTCATCGTCATTGGGTTGATCTATTTAAGTATTTTGAAATGGTGATATTCTAATTCTATGCTTTTGCATTCATTAGCTTGAAATTTCTATAAAGAACTTCACCTTAGCTAGCTATTTAATTTCCTATGTGACTATTTGGTTAAAAGGAAAGGTGGGATAAATGCTTGACTTTTTTTCTTTATCATCATATACTTAGAATAATGGTTCTTTAGACTCCTCCAAAAGTGCCCTGTGAGCTTTTGGCTTTAATTTTTTTTTAAAGTATCATTCAGAACAGATGGATTTAAGCATATTTGATATATTTAACACCACTGAAGTTTTTTCTATTTGGGGACCAAATTGTCCCATCTTCAACCAATGGGAAGATATTTAAATTGACTTTAGAGATCTTCTGATACGATTTCAGGAGACTTTGAATTTCCAGAACTCTCTAACATTCTATGCTCCAGACGTGCAATTAGCTCTTTCTCCAAGGATTGGTAAGATTTTTCAGTACTTAGATAAATCCATTAAGTAACTTAATTAAAAGATGCTTGTTGGAAATCTAGTCTTCAGGTCATCAGCCTTTTCACTATCCACTGCTGCCTCTATAGATTGAAGCACACAGTACTAGTCACCTTCTTAACTACTGTTGCACCTTTTTTCCCAGCACAGGTTGATAGCTGCCAGATTCACCATCCCAGCATTCTTGTTGCTTGGGGTTAGCCTTGTGTCAATTAGACAATAAAATATAAGGGGACGGATGCTAGAAACTTACTTAGAATTGATTTGTAATTTTACCTTAAAAAAAAGGGAAGTCTTGCTTTTGAAATTTGTTTTTCAACGTTATATTCAATTAAAGAAACTGTTTAGGGATGGGTGTGGTGGCTCATGCCGGTAATCCCAGCATGTTGGATAGCCAAGGTAGGAGGATTGCTTGAGCCCAGGGGTTCAAGACCAGCCTGGGCAACATAGTGAGACCCCTATCTCTATAAAAAATGAAAAATTAATGAGATGTGATCTCACACCTCTAGTCCCAGCTGCTTGGAGAGGCTGAGGTGGGAGGATCACTTGAGCCCAGGAGTTCGAGGTTACAGTGAGCTGTGATTGCATCCCTGTACTTCAGCGTGGGTGACAGAGTGAGATTCTGTATCAAAACAAAAAACAACAAAGAAAGAACTATTCAGGACAGCTCTTCATTTTCCATACTCATAGAAGGTACAAGTGGTCTGGATAAGTAAAAACAATGGAGAGTTTATAAATCATCTGTTTCTTTTTGGAGTTTCCTAAATGTTCTTTAGCATATACAGATTTATCTTTCTAATTATGTTTAGTTCTGGGTATTATCTAATAATTATAATAGCTAATGGTAGTGTTTACTTTTTACCAGGAAGCAGTTTAAATATTTTTATGTATTAACTCACTCAATCCTTGAAACGATCCTATGAAGTAGCTATTATTATTCTAAAATTACAGAGGGAAACTGAGTAAAGAGAGTTTATGTGCTCATCTAAAAAAGCACACAATCACACAGCTAGTATGTGGGAGAACCAGGATTCTAACCCAGGTGCTCTGGTTCCAACTATATTAAAATTGGCTTTCATTTTCGGAGTACAAATTTATTAGCAGTATATGGTGGTGGGCTAGATACATATTTAGAAGTGGATTTAAAATATATGTGTTTTTTATTAGCGTATTTTGTGGCTCCTGTTTAATATTAGTACATTTAATTCATGTTACTACAATTGGATATAGGACCTTTTCATAGATATCTAAAATTGCAGGCAGCCCAATGAGATACTGATTTCATTTGCTGTACTGAAACTCTTATGTAAGAAGTAAAACCCAATGGCATCATGAATGAGACAATTTACGTAATGCTTATAACATAGATAAAAATGCTACAAACTATCTCTTAGTGATAGAATCTATAAAGTTCTGACAACGTTACATGTGTAAAAGAAGCTAATAATAATTTATATTTTAAATGTATATCCTCTATCCATGAAGAGCTATCATTAGCCACATTCATCATTAGACATACTGTTGAGAGATATAGTGATGAAATAGATGCACAAATACACTATAATTTTGCCTTAATTCATAATGATATGGTCAGATATATTGTCCAGGCCACCTTGCTCTTAGTTTGCCCCATTTTGTAGACCTTAAAAATAGATGTTCTGGAAAGAAAACACGTCTATCCTACATACTCTTAGCTTTTTAATTTTAAACACACTATACTATTTTTCTTAGACATTAGCATTAAAATACTCTTTGAGACATTAATTTAAAATTGTTTAATATTAATATCTCAAAGAGAAAGAGAATAGGAACAATTATTTTTGCTCTGTGGTTTTATGAGTAATATTAACTAGTTATACAGAACTTCAATAGAGAAGCAGTTTGATACAGTAGCACAGTTTTTCTGCTTTTCTGTTTTATCACATGTAAGAAAAGGGATTTAGTTAAATCAGGGTTGCATATGCACACAGGCATGGGGCCGTGGGTTGAGCCCAGACTTCTTTTCACAGTCCTTCTTAAGGCATTATGTGCAGGTAGTTACTGTGGTCTAGTAGAGTTGATCCCAAAGATGAAACCAAACTAGTAGAATTGAATGTATGGTAAGATGGTTCTTCCCTTTCTTTTTCAAAATAATACCTCAGAAAATATATTTGAATTTTCACAAAGTCTCTGTGAAGTACTCTATTTTTTGGAAACGGAGTCTCACTCTCTTGTCCAGGCTGGAGTGTAGTGCTGTGGTCTTGGGTCACTGCAACCTCTGCCTCCTGGCTTCAAGTGATACTTTTGCTTCACCCTCCCAAGTAGCTGGGACTACAGGCACATGTTAACATGCCCAGCTAATTTTTGTATTTTTAGAGGAGATGGTGTTTTACCTTGTTTGCCAGGCTGGTCTCGCACTCCTGAGCGCAAGTGATCTGCCTGCCTCGGCCTCCCAAAGTGCTGGGATTACAGGCATGAGCCGCCATGCCCTGCTGAGAACTCTATTTTGAACAGTAAAGTACTATTTGAGAAGAAATGGCTTGGAAGCTCAATTAATGGATTGTAGTTTTGCTTGCATATGGAAGCCCTGATAGAATCTGCTAAAAAAAAAAAAAAAAAAAAAAAAAAAAAAGGAGATGATGGCATTTCACACAGATTTTGTCATTATTTCTGGGAGCATAGCTTCGTAATTAGAATTGTTAGATGTTGTAAATGAATCTTAGGAGGATTACTTTAAAAAGTGATGTTGTTAAGGATCAGTTTTTAAAAAAAATTTCCTGTTTGTTGCCAATGGATACTTTTGTAAAATACAATAAAAATGAATTATTAGAAAAATGAAATAAAAGAAATCACCTACAAAGTAGGAATCAAAATTCAGCAGACAAAATTATTCTGCCCCATTGCTATGGAACTTTCCAAAGCATTCTCTTAATTTTTGCAACAAATAGTTTATAGTGTCACAGTGGCCACAGACCAAAACTTTGTATGGCAGTGGGGTTATACCCTAGAAGTCACAAATATACCTATACAGGATGGATGAAGAAACATTTTCTCGTGTTATGAACATTGTGGTGACGGGAGCTGTGCCTCAGATCAGGAGTCAGCTCACTATGGCCCCCAGGCCAAATCTGGTTAACCACCCTGCTTTGAAAATAAAGCAAGAAGACAACTGTACCCACTCCTTTATGTTTTGTCTACAGCAGAGTTGTTACAACAGAGACTATGTGATCTGCAGTGCCTAAAATATTTACTGTGAGGTCCTTTACAGAAATGTTTGTAAACTCCTTCTTTAAATTTGAAAATGACAGTTATGAATGATTGCTACTTATATATTGCTTGTTTCTTTTTTTCCCTGACTATATTATCTTTGTTTAAATGTATTAAACATCTTGTTTGACTTTTTTCCTGTAGTCACTGATGAACCTCAGATAAATTCGGAGAGAAGTAAAGAAAAAGAAAGGATCAAGAAGGATCGAGTAAAGAAGAGGAAACCAAAGCGAAAAGATTATCAACCCAACTATTTCCTGTCCATTCCAATCACCAACAAAGAGGTGGTATTTTAAAAAAAAACTATTTTTACTGTGAAATTTTATTCTAAATTTAAAGCACACTAAATGCTTATGAGCCCACTTGTTCTCAGCTTCCAAGAGTCTTTGGTGGTGGCATTTTAGCAGGATCATACAGGGAATATTTCTATTTAAGTAATAGAAATGTATTTAAACAACATGTTTGGAAAATAGTTACTTATTTTTATTTTTTTGAGACAGGGTCTTGCTCTGTCACCCAGGCTGGAGTGGAGTGTCACTGTCATAGCTCACCGCAGCCTTGAACTTCTGGGCTCAAGCAGTCTTCCCATCTCAGCCTCCAAAACTATTTAGACAATCATATTTAAACAGTAATTTTGCAAAAACCACTTGAAAAAGTGTTGCCAGATGGCAGGTCAAGGTCATTTGCAAGTGTTTGTTCATTTTATCTGAGGGATCCTTTGGAAGCAGAGAGCAGTGACCAGTTGAGAAAAGAAAATTCTAAGATCTCTGTTGGGGTTTCTTGCTGCTTAATCTTGTTTATGGTAGTGATTATTTCAACATAGTTTCTTTAAAAAATTACTTGGTGTTGTAACAACTTAATATTGCACCATAAACTTGATAGAAATCTATTAAAAATCTGAAAAATTAATGTAGTATAAATAATAGAAAATGGAACCAGCCAACTAGCTCATACTGAGAAACCCCTGAGAGAGAAAACTATTGCATCTCATTACAGCTACTGAAGCAGTGAAGTAGGAATTAAAATGCCTCAGGAAAGAACATCTCACTTGGAAGAATGACTGTTTTTACTCCTTGGCCCAATTTAAGAGCCAGATCTGAATTTCTGTTTGATTGTGGATTATAATTTCTTTGACCAGGCACATTTTCAGGTTGCTTTTCCCCTTGTTTAACTAGAATGTCTCTAGGGAATGCTAACAAATTGTTAAAAATCAAATCAAAATTAAAATGAAAGAAATAAGTATCAAAAGAAAAAATAAATTATGTTGGGTCATTCTAGGAAATAGCTAGTCTGTGACACACAGTTTAGCTGGGGAGAAAATATACATAAAAAGAGAAAAATTACCTAGCCATGTAAAATTTTAGATTTTATGTAGTGAAGAATCATATTCTGATTATACTGATACATATTTGATTCCTTTGGTTGAGGAATAGTTCTTTCTTTTTTTCTTCTTGTTCTTTTTTTTTCCGAATCCTAACCACTAGATGACCAGGGAGAGGAATAGTTCTTAAAAGTCCTAATAAGGGCCAGATATGGTGGCTCAAGCCTGTAATCCCAGCACTTTGGGAAGTTGAGGTGGGTAGATCCCTCAAGCCCAAGAGTTTGAGACCTGCCTGGGCAACATGACAAAACCCTGTGTTTACTAAAAATACAAAAATTAGCCGGGCATGGTGGCTTGCATCTGTGGTCCCAGCCTACTCGGGAGGCTGAGATAGGAGGATCGCTTGAGTCCAGGAGGCAGAGGTTACAGTGAGCTGAGATCGCACCATTACACTCCAGCCTCGGTGACAGAGCCACACCATATCTCAAAACAAACAAACCCACAAACAAACAACAATGAAAAGTCCTAGTGAAATAGTTCTTAAAGTGCTTAAGCGATACAAAGTTAGTGTAATCAGTAATTATATATCTTATTAAAATACTTACAAGTTGTTTGGTTTGAAATTTAGGATCATGTATACATACGGGGATATGGGGATTAGAAGAGCTCAGAGAATGAGAGGTGCTGCTTTCATGAGCAGCTGGACAGAAGCCAGGTCCTAAGGACACTGAAAGTCAGGCAGTTAAGTGACTTCCCTATGGACGCGAGATTGGTGATTGGAAGAGAATCCAGGTTCTCTATTTTGGTTTGACAGAGTCTTTCAATGTAGATGTCTGATGAACACCTCAGGCTGTCGCTTTCACCAGGCCGCTCGTTTTATGCTTTTCCCGTCACCTGTATTCCTTGCTCCCAGGGGAGACTGAGCAGCATCTCTGCATCACTCCTATGTCTGCCCTTCCCCTCCTGGCTGTGTTCTGGCTTCTTACCCCTTCTGGAGAAGGTGGGTGGGATGATGTGTTGGTGGGATAGGGAAGGTGGGGAAGGGGATTGAGAGGAAGGAGACAAATTCTTTCCTTCCAACACTAACTTCTAGGCTTTGCGTCACAAAGGTGAAGAGGGGAAGGGGATGAGAGTCCTGTCCACAGCTTTTAGTTTCATCCTTTAACCGCTGTAGCCTTTGTTTCTGCCTCTGTACCCTGTGAGGTTGTGTAGATGCTGGAAAGAGCGCAGGCTTTGGAGTGACAAGAGTTGTTAGTACCAGCTAAGTCACAGACTGCACTGGATGTGTAGGTCAGATTACCTCAGTTCTTCAAGTTTCAGCTTCTTCAGGTGTAAAATGAGGTAGGAGATAATACCTCCTTCAAATGACTGTTTTCTAAACCCAGATCTCGCCATGTTACCAACCTGCTTCTACACTTGAGGATTTTCCTGTCGATAGGATAAAGACAACCTCTTTTCCCTGTTCTCTGAGGTTTTGCCTGCTCTGTCCTCTCCCTTTCAGCCCTTGCTTTTTCTGCCTGAGCTCTTCTAGCCGTCCTTGGGCATGCCAGGTCCCTCGGTCCCAGAGAAGCCTTCTCTGGCTGGAGTTTTCTCCTTGCTCCTCTTGGTTTTGTTAATGCTGGAATCTCAGCTCAAACCTCTCTACCCATGGCCACCTCATCCAGTCTAGGTCAACTACCCCCTTTGCTTGCCCATTCCTGTCAGCTAAAGGCTTTCACAGCTTCCTGTTCGTTGTCTGTCATCCTTGCAAGTTGACACTTGTCTTCCTCATGAGGTTTTTAGTGCATGCCTGTACCTAGGCTGGTGCCTGTTCAAGAGTGGGTGCACGCGCACACACGCCCTCTCGCTCTCGTGCTCTTTCTCTCCTGTTGTTTCATGGCAAAGGCGTGTTTCTGTCATTCCAAGTTACAACCAGAACATTTAAAAATAATAAATACAATGTAATGGTGGTTTCATAATACAAGTTCAACAGTAGTTATTTGTTTCGGAGGAGGTAGGGTAACTTATAATAGGGGAAAATGCAGGTTCCAAGTCATCATGAAACCAAATAATTTAATGTTTCCCTTTCAGGAGACTTATTTGTAGTTAACCACTTAGAAAGCTTACATACAAATATGGGGAAGAGATGTAGGGATCAGGCAAGATTAGGAGTTATATTTTATATCTTCTGCATGAGCACATTTTTGTTTGTTTTAAAGTGTCTCATGTTAATTTTCTTTTTAAACTACTTATGAGCTTTTGTGGGAAGCCTTGGGAAAAGAGTAGCATTTATAACATTGTTTCAATGGAAGACTGTATTCCAAGTTTCAATTAAGTGACCTGCAAACAAGCTTTTGGAAGCTAGCACTTTCACAATGAGTTGCTCTACTTTTAGCCTCTACGTGTTGGCATCTAGTTTTAAAGAAAAAAGTATTCAGAATTCCACTGGTCTTTGATTTTAAACACATTCTTAGAAGTTGGGAATTCTTTATTAGTGGAAAATCTTGATTTCATATTTTAAGCAACATAAAATGGATTAGGATGGCTGCATAAAAAATCCTAATTGGAAGTATATGGAAGTATGTGTTTCCATTAACTTGAAATTGCATGTTAGTTTAAAAAGAAAAGAAGAAAACATTTTGATGAAGATATAGTAAATCCTAAATGTTTCTTAAATGACTAGAATTTTTAAATTAATTCTATCTGGATTTAACCATATATTGGTTTTATATACCTTCTTTTGAGAGATAATAATATAAGAACCAACACTGAAAAAAATCAAGAAGCAGAAGCTGATTGAAATTAGGAGTATATTATTAATTTTTTGTTGCTATCTTTTAAAAATATATTAATAGAAGAAAATGATTTTCTTCAGGGGCTTTCTTCTTTCTTTCTCTTTCTTCTTCTTCTTCTTCTTTTTTTTTTTTTTTTTCCTGAGACAAGGTCTCACTATGTTGCCCAGGCTAGTCTCAATCTCCTGGGCTCAGGCAATCCTTCCTTCTCAGCTTCCCAAAATGTTGGGGTTACAGGTGTGAGCCACCCATGCCCAGCCTCTTCAGGGGTTTTAAAAGTCATTTGTTACATTTAATTCTGTATTTCAAAATTTTGCAATGTGAAAATTACTGGTCTTAGGAAAATATGGACTTGGATTAGTACATTCAGTTCTTTTCTGGAAAATAATAGTAAAAGTATTTGATGTCATCATGTGTATGTTAGGCACCTGGTAGATATAGAACATTCTTTATTTGAGGATGATTTTTTAACTTTTACTCCAATTATTGCTATATCATCAGTTTTTCAAGTTCTTTAGTTGTGAACAAGCAAAACAAAATTAAGAAAAATTAGGTAGCAAATTAGTGTGATATTTCTAATAAATCTTAATGAGGCAACAAATTTGGGAACAATATATATATTAATAACAGCTTAGGAAAATTCCAAGAGCAATATCAAAAGATGGTGTCAAACACATTTTTCCTAGAATGTAACTCCTCTCTCACGTAGAGGCATGCTAACTTTAAGGCATTTCCTTTGAACTCATATATGATTTGAGTCAATTAGAAAGTTTAAAAGATAGGAAAACAAATGTTCTAATTGCATTATCTTTATACATGTGGAATATGACAGTGATGATATTTAGGAGATGAATTTTAGCTTTTATTCTCTTAAATTACTCAGTGAATGACATATTTAAGATTTAGGTAAATTTTTTATTTTTACAAGTTTCTTTCACTGTTTTATTTGAATTTGACTTTATAGTGTTAGGTTTCAAAAATGTGCCTTGTGCAGCACTGCCAGTGACTGGGGATTATGGTGACAGATAAGCTTTAATGACTTTATGGAATTTTAAATAACGGCTGTAAAAATTAGTTTCCTTTGGCTTTTGATGTCAGTGGTATTTTAAAAATATGACGTATAAAGAAGACTCTAAGTAGTGTTTTTCTTTTCTTTTACTTTTTAAGAATGTAATTAGGATTAAAAAGCATGAAAAATATTACTGTAATATCAAGAAATATATAAATTAATCTAGAGAATCAAAGCATTGCTAGAAAGATATTGCTTGATTAGATTAACCTTAACATTTTCACAAGTTTGAGGGTAATCCTGCATAAGTACTGTGTGCCTTGAGAGAAATAATAGTCTTTAAAGTATTTTACAGTTTTTACTTACAGTTTTATATGCTACTGGATAATTCAAAGATACTAATTGGTCTAAAACTGTTTTACTGTGTGGGACATTTCACCAGAATGTGGAATATACAAATGGTAGAATTTTGAACATTGCTCTGCATTTACATATAATTAATATATGAAGTTAGAATGAAGACTAAGTTAGTGTGAAAATAAAAATATTCTACCTATTAGATGCAAGTAACAATCCCCTATCCAATTATGACAACTAAAAATATCTCTAGATATTGTCAGATGTCCTCTGGGAGGCAAAATTGCACTGGTAGAAAAACACTGATTTTAATAGTAGTGGTGCTGTTGTGTACCTTATGTTTGGCAAATGGTGAAGAGCTTACAAAGTACTTTCATGTAGCTTTTCTAATATGATCTTTAATGCAACTCTAAGTTTGACAATGCAAAAATTCAACTTTAAAATAATTGTGGAGTAATGTGGACTTACACTAAAGGCTGTTTTTTTTTGAGGGCCAGTGTGTTCTGTTACATAGTGTCTTAGTCCATTTTGTGCTACCTGAGACTGGGTAACTTATAAAGAGCAGTTTACTTCTTACAATTCTGGCAGCTGGGAAATCCAAGATTGAGGAGCCAGCCAGCATCTGGCAAGAGCCTTCTTGCTGCTGTTGTCCCACAGTGGAAGACGAGAGGGCAGGGAGAGAGTGAGTGAATGAGTGAGCAATCTCAAGAGGGGACTAATTCATCCTTAGGAAGTTCACTTCTGCAGTAACAGCATTAATCCATTCATGAGAGCAGTACCCTCATGACCCGAACACCTCTTGTTAGGCCCGACACTGCATTGGTGGTCTAGTTTCCAGCACATGAACTTCGGAGCACACATTCAAACCTTAGCACTAGTTAGCCTTTCTGAAAATCCCCTTAAATGTCTTCGCTTGATGTTTCAGTTCTTAAGTCCGTGACCACATGTCTGCTCCTCCCCTTTCCGTTTCTCATAGACAGACAAACTCCTTGTACCCCTCTTGGTCTTTTTCCATGTTCCATTGCTTTCTAGCTACTTCTCCCCCTCACTCCTGCTGGATCTTTTCCTCCAGGTGCCTCTTTCATCTTTTCATATGCAGTTTATTCTTTTCCAAGACTTTTTTTTTTTTGCTTTTTGGAGGGTATATGGCCTTGAGATTTTTAAAGTCTGTGTTTCGTTTTAACAGATAATACCAATCTCTATCTCATAGGACTGTTGGGAGGCTGCACTGAGCTAATGTAGATATGTGAACTATTCACTATGATTCCTAGAACCTAATGATCACACAGTAAAGGATAGTTGCTGCTGCTACTGTTTAAATACTGTTTTTTATTATCATCACTGTGTTGTAAGCGAGCGAGTGCGAAATTACCACTGGGACAAAAGTAAGCCAATTCAGAGGGTCATGTATTGCCAGCAGCCACGGAGGACTCCTGTCTTTTTAACCCGTGGCCCTGAAAGGAGGGTGTTAAAATTTTTTATGCCTGTAAACCACCTCCTGGGCAGGGGTGGGGGCGAGGGGCTTTGGACATTCTAAGGGCCAGTGGACTTTGGACATTTTGTAAACCATCTCCTGGGCGGCGGTGAGGGTGAGGGGCTTCGGACATTCCCAATGTTACTTAAGTGGTTCACAGAAGTTGAGATAAGCGTTAGTTTACACATTGCCTGGGTAGGGTGGAAATTACAGACCTTAGTTACTTATTACAAGTCGCAGGGGCCAAGATGGTGTGGGTTTGGACTGCTTGCCTGTCACATCAGGGTTACAGAGAGCAGTTTCAACAGAAAGCCGAGGCATGGTTGAGGTATGCAGTTTTACGGGGCTTTTACTATGTCACAACTGCACTGTGGTAAGACAGTGGTATAGAAGAGATAGACATTGCCCTCAAGTTTATAATTTCATTTTGTCTATATAGAGTAAACTGTGACTCCCTAAGATTTTTTGTATACCATTATGTTTGGAGCATTTTATTTATTAGGCTATGAATATTCTTTTATTGAGTGTTACAGAAGTGACATCTTGCATTGGGAAATGTTAGGTGTTACTGTGTAACATCACACAAACAAAACACCATTTCCTCTGTTGGTCTCTTGCAGATTATAAGGAACAGAGAAATGCTGAGGTTATTTTGGGTGATGTGGATTTCTTGTAAGGGTACATGATACTAAAGAAAAAATTATTCGTGACACTTGCTAAAGATGGTATGGCAGACTGTATTCCAGAGGGGCTATAATGATAGGTACAGGGATCACTGCAATGGGGTCTCTCAGCTGGTGAGAGAAATTGGACTCAACCCCAACAAGGACAAATGGAGATTTATAACCAAGGAGCAGAGTGGAAGTCAGTGAATGGAAAATTACTGAGAAGAAGAGTGAGGGGTTTCTGGCCAATTTCTGGCTAAACAGACTGGATAGGATTGTTGCTGAAGGGAGGCTATGGTGATAGGATAGCTCAGATATGGAGGGTGGTTAGATATCAAGGGTGGGGGATTTCTTTAAACTGACTAGGCAGTATTTTTGCTGAAACTAGATCCTACAAGGACAGAGAGAGAAGCCCATGGTTAGGGCTAGTCAAGCAGAAGAATCAGAGGGGCCTGACTAAAGTTTTGGTCCAAGGAAAGAGTCTCTGTCAATGGGAAGTGAGATCCAAGGACAGCATCTCATGATTTGCACAATCACATTAGCAGATAATGGGAACATTGTTCAGGATAAAACAGCTACTCTTGGTATCAGAACAGTTTGCTTGCTCATGAGGCAGTTTTTTCTTATCTCTGTCTCTTTATGGATTCTGCATTGACTGTTAGCCCCCACTCTTTCCCTTTTTTCTCTCTCACTAATTCTGCTGCCTCAGGGCTTCTAGCTTCTGTTCCCTTAGGGCTTGTCTGTGCTCTCTTTTCTCTGTTGCTGTTGTTTTTTTTTTCTGGGTTTGCTATTTTGCATTCAAACTACTTTCCTGTGTACTCACATTTAGAAGTTTACTAGAATTGCATCTAACTGAAAGTGGAGGAGGGAAGATGCATCATTCCTCTCCCTGTTTCAGAGGAGCAGGTGCTGAGAGGGGAAGGGAGGTGATGGACCAGGTCTGTGGGGATTTCTCCTGGATGCAGATTTGGTTTTTTTAACGTGCGCATTTGGACTTCTTTGCAACTCTTCATCGTAATGCCCCTCCTCACAGGTCTGGAAAAATGACAGTAGTCATTTCTATTGAAATTATTGCTGTCCTAAAAAATCCTAAAGGCCATGAGGAATGGGTTCACAGACACATTCACTTGGAGACAAATAATTATTGCTTCTAACAGAAATGGAATGTTGTCTGCTAGCTTGACCTTTCTGTGGCAAGAATAAAGCCTTATTCTTAGGAAAGATCATAGTTATTGAGTCATATTGGGTATTCCAAGGACATATTTCTGAAAATATGCAGGGCCATTGAGAGGTTTTTCTAGTCTGATAGCAATCTGATCTGCAAAATAAGGGTGTTGGGTTCAGTGCTTTTAAGATAGACAATCATCAGTGCTTTAAAACTTACACATCCTTTTAAACTGTCCAAGTCAACTGTCTGTTTGAGAACAAGTAGACAAGCATTTGTTTGGTTGAAGAATCTTAACATTGTTCTAATTTTGGTTGTTGTTTATTTTCTTTTTGATTTATGTTTTACCATAAAGAAATTTTGCTTACATAATCACTGTGTATGTATATGTGTTATTAGATTATAAAAGGAATTAAGAGCCTGCAGAATGCAGTAATACAACAAGATAAGCGACTGGCCCAAGCAATGGTCAGAGATGGTTCCTTTCATATTACCCTGATGGTGATGCAATTATTAAATGAAGATGAAGTAAACATGTGAGTAATACATCTTTCTTAAATATAATTTTCCAAATTGTATTACTTTAAAATGAATAAGCACAGCAGAACCTGAAGAGACATTCTAAATTTTAAAGAAGCAGCCTCCATGTAATTTATTCCAATGAATAGTTAATATACAGAATGTACTGCATAATATTCTTTTTAATGTAGACTTTTAAACTCTGTTATAGTTATCAAGTGGTAGCCCTTGGTTATGTAATTGTTTTGTCCATGCTCACAATATAAGCACTCTGGACTTGACCGTTTAGCTTAAAATTCTGGATACATATTTTGGAATCATGGCACAACCACCTCTTAAACTGCCTCACTTTGGGCAAATCATGTACTTTCTAAGTAAATGGAGAATATAATAGTACCAATATGTGCAAGAGCTCTTTGTCTAGGGCCTAGCACATAGTAGGCACTCTATTATTAGCTATTACAGTGGCATTTTACTAGGCCACTGGACAATCTGAATTTCACCTAAGTCATTCTTAGAATTACTGTACTGTACCCACCCATAGTGTCCCCATGCCAGGGTTCTGCCATAAAGGTTGAAGATAAGTCATCGATTACTGCTTTCCAATCTGGAAGAAACCTTGTTCTTCCCCCAGTTCTCCAGGACACTCTATCTGTACTTAGATTTTTCTCTTTGTTACGTCCTATATAGCTCACTGTATTAAGCTGAAGCCTAAGATTTTTGGAAAACCAAAGCCAGGATGAATTGCAGGTTGCTTTTGTTTTCTACTTTGACAGCTGTATCTCTGAGGGAATGAGGAACAAGGCTTGAATTAGGAGGGGGTTGAGGAGAAGGTAAAATAAAAGGGATAAGATGAAATAAATTAATAACTCAAAATATCCAACCCCATTATGATTATTATAGTTATGTCTTTTAAACAGTAGAACCTCATGTCGTTAGAGGTCAATCTTATAATCTGTCCCAAGCCAATGCACCCAAAGCAGCCTTGAGCATCCTGCAAGGATAAAGAGGAGGAAAGATTTTACTCGACTGACTTTGATCACTTGGCCAATCAGAAGAAAAAGCAGTACTCTGATGCTCTTGAAAGAAGAGAATTCAAAGAAGATGCTATGCAAGATGAAAGGTTGAGAGAAAGGAGTGGTGCTCTGTGTGTGTTAGAATGGTCAGGATTCTCCAGAAAAACAGCACCAATAGCAGCATATCTATTTAGATATCTATCTATATCTGTCTGTGTAAACATGTATATCTTTATGTAGAGAGATTTATTTTAAAGAATTGTCTCCCGTGATTGAAGGATCTGCAGGGCAGCCTCGAAGAGAAGAGTTGATGTTGTACTCTCAAGTCCTCAATCATTCTGGGGACAGAATTCCTTCTTTCTCAGGGGACTCCAGTCTTTTCTATTAAGGCCTTTAACTGATTGGATTGGGTCCACCCCTACTCTGGAGAGGCAGAGGTGTCAACTTTTAAGTGGTGATGAGGTTCAATGTGTGACCTCACTTTGGGGCAGCTAGAATGGAACTGATGGGGTTTCTGGGAAGACATTGTTTATGTGAACGATTTATTAAAAGTCTCTAATTTTATGGAGAGATCCAAGATGGCCGACTAACAACAGCTCAGGAATGTAGCTCCCAGTGAAAGCGCAGAGAACGAGTGGACGCCGCACTTTCCGACGAGTTTTTGTTGCCCACAGACCGGGAGATTCCCGGCGGAGAAGCCACGCGGGTCGCCGGCGCGACTCTTTTGGCCGGCGCGGCTGTTTTGCCGGCACCCAGCG
>PVKP010045376.1:0-16180 GCA_004027715.1 Plecturocebus donacophilus | reverse complement strand
GGAATATCTTTGTGGTGTTCTCTGTATTTCCTGGACTTGAATATTGGCCTGCCTTGCTAGGTTGGGGAAGTTTTCCTGGATAATATCCTGAAGAGTATTTTCCAGCTTGGATTCGTCCTCTTCGTCACATTCAGGTACACCTATGAAACGTAGATTAGGTCTTTTCACATAGTCCCATATTTCTTGGAGACTTTGTTCACTTTAAGTCCAGTTAAGTGAACCAACTATCCTCTGCTGGCAATAATCCCAATTGTGTGTATGAGTTGGGTGCAAAGCCACGCAAGCCCTGCACGGGCCGGGGTGATAATATCAGTCTTCTGCTTCTGGCTAGGAAGCCTCCACCCTCCTTCCCAAGGGACAGTGGGAGCCTGGTGACCCCTGCCTGAGGCATTTTTAGCTGCAGGGAGTCTCTTTTGTTGAATGGGATAGTGGCCCTCGATTTGCCCAACAGGTGTTGCCAGAGAAGGGGGCATGGGCAGTCCATTAAATACAAGAAAGTCTGTTCTCTTATCACCTTAATAGCTCTAACAATATTGGTTCTGGTTTTTTTCCATGAGGGGTTACAAGGCTGTCGTCCGGACTGTGGGCTCTTTGGGGGCATATGAGTCCAGCCCCCTTCTCTTTTAGTCCAGTGGCCCTTCCATTAGATTGAACAGAGTTCCTTCACTTTTTATCTGGATCCTCGTGCTTAGGATCGCCCTGTTCTCCCGTTAACTGTGGGCATTTTTTCCCAATGTCCTATTTCTTGTCAAAATGCACACTGATCACGTTGCAGGTGCGGGCGGGCAGACTGTGGGGCTTTCCAAGAACCCCCCTTTTCCACGCTCTTGGGGGTATTCCTCTCATAGCAGCAGCTATCAAGTCAGCCTTCTGTTGAGCCTGACTTTCCCTTTCCCTATGATTTTCCCTCTGGCTTACTGGCTCTTGGTTTACAAACGCCTGGTTAGCTACTTTCAATAACTGAAGTATTCATGCATGCAAATCCTGCCTGTTTCTGCCACTGAATTTGCCTGGACTTGGGAGTCCACGTTTCTCGGCGGCGAGGGGGATGGTGGTTTCTAGCAGTCTATCCTTTGGCTACTAAAACAGTCGCTGCCTGCTCTCTTAGCCACTTCGGGGAGTTTAACACTAACTGCAATCAAGAGTCTATGTATGGAAATTGATCAAGGTGTTCTAACTTGCCGTATATAACCTCATGCCTTACTTTGGAGACAAGGGGCCTGTCTAGGGTCCCCTCTGCGGGCCAACCTACCCTAAATGCTGGCCAATCTTCTCTACATAAAACCCTTAATTTCTCTGGTGTCATAGTTACTTTATAATTCCCACTAAATCCCTTCTTGAAATGTTTCAGCATGGTTTCTAAAGGGGTGGGCTTGCTATGGGAGTGACCCATATTAACACCTCAAAGAAACAATTCCCACAGTTAGGAGAGTGTTAGTTCACTCACAGCAGTTCCTACCTAGCAAGATGCAGCACAGAGCACGCTTCGATTTACATTCACTTCAATCCTTTTACAATGCCCAGAGGCTTCTTCACTCAGCCTTCTGTGGCTGTCTCTAATTCTTACAAATGGCTCCTCGCATGAGGACCTTCCTAATGGGCTCAATACCTTTTACGACTGATGAGTCCGGCTGGACACATCCACACACACAGACACACATCCGATTGCTCTCCTTCCAATTCAAAACCATAAGCAAAAGCTACCACGGTTCCAGAGAGAGCTACCTTCCAAAGTGCCGATCTGGCGCCTGTGGGTGATCAGGCCACGCTTCCACCCAAAATGGGGTGGGCTACCTTCCGGGGGTTCGTTCTTACCAAATTCAGTGGTCCAGACTTCCCCAAATGCTCGTTCCTCCTCGGTGTTCAGCCACTGGGTGGATCCACACTGCAGGGCCTGCCTGCTTTGCTCTGGTGAGGCTTTTCCACCAGGCAAATACCTGCCTGGGAGTGCTCTCAGGATGCGTCACCCCAGCGAGCAGGAGTCCCCGTGCAGGGATGTTCCACAGGGCTAGGCAAACCACCTAAGAGACTTTTTCCCGCCGTCTGCTATCTGAGACTCACTTCCCAGCCAATGCACCAAAAATGTAGCAGGAGCGGCCGTGGGAAACGGATCTCTTGGACACCGAATACAGGAGGAAGGAGTTTATTCAGCCGGGATCAAGGTGGCATAGTTGCCTAACAGCCAAGCTCCCCTAACAAAGGAAGATTCCTTCTTTATATAAGCTTATACTTTAGAGTTACACGTGGAAGAATCTTAGGTTTATAGCTTAACATATGAAAAGGGTCTCGGTTTACAGTCTCAGGAATTACATATGAAAAGGGTTTTAGTTTACAGTCTTAAGAATTACATATGAAAAGGGTTTCAGTTTACAGTCTTAGGAATTACATATGAAAAAGGCTTCGGTTTACAGTCTTCGGAATGAAAAGGGAAAGTTTACAGTTTTAGGAATGAAAAAGGGAAGTTGATCTGAGATGCCTGGGTCTCCCTCTTCAATCTGACAACTTAGCCATCTGTCAGATGTCTTAGTCAAGATCCTCCAGAGAAACAGAACCAGCAGGATGGAGAGAGAGATTTCTTCTGAGGAATTGCTCATGCAGTTATAGAGGCTAAGTCCCAGGATGGGCAGTCAGCAAGCTAGAGACCCGGGAGAGCTGACAGACAGCTCTGGTCGGAGTCAGAGCCTAAGGATCTTCAAATGCTCAGTGCCAGTCTGAAAGCCAGCAGGCTGGAGGCCCAGAAGAGTCGGTGTCATAGTCTCAGTCCAAAGGCAGGGAAAAAACAGTGTCCCAGCTAAGCAGTCAAGTGGGAGGAGCCCTTTCTTGCCAGACTTTTTGTTCTATCTGGGCCTTCAAAAGAAACCCCCATAGACTTCAACTGACAGATGAAGCCCACCCCCATCAGGGAGGGCCGCTGGCCTTGCTTGGTCCACCCATTCAAATTCGGACCTCACTGAGCAACGCCCTCAGAGACACATCTGGAAACGCTCCACCAAATATGGCACCCTTGGCCCAGTCAAGGGGATACATGAAATTAGCCCTGTCTTTTGATTGTTGTCAGGAGTCAATGAAATAAGCACTGAATGGTTGAAGAGTCATCCTGGATGTGTACTTATTACCACCGTCATCATGATAACAGCAGGACATAGGGGCATCAGATTCCCAATATTGCAGAAGCCACAATGTGGTGATTGGGATGAGCTAAAGTGTTACAATTGTTTTCTCTGTGAGTTGTAAGAAGAACAAAGGGTGGCCAGGTGCAGTGGCTCTCACCTGTAATCCCAGCACTTTGGGAGGCTGAGGCGGGAGCATTATTTGCACCCAGGAGTTTGAGAACAGCCTGGGCAACAAAGTGAGACCTCTTCTCTACAAAAAACCAAAAAAAGTAACTGGGTGTAGTGGTGCACACCTGTAGTCCCAACTACTCGGGAGGCTGGGGTGGGAGGATCACTTGATCCCAGGAGGTTGAGGTTGCAGCGAGCCATGTTCACACCCCTGCATTCCAACCTGGGTGACAAAGCTTGAGGTCCTGTCTCAAAAAAAAGAACAACAACAAAGGGGTGAAAGGGCATAGGTCCCTGGTCACGTCAACACCATCACCTCCTCCAGGAAGCCTTGCCACCCAACCTCACCCTCTGTCTGCCCACTGACTTCCTGGAGCACTTGCCTGTCCCATCCTGGGGCAGAGTGTCCCTGAGTCCTACTTTAATGACCCAGGCATCTGTGCCCCTCCACCTCTGATCTAACCTGCTGCCAGACAGCATCGGCATGTCAAGCTGTGTGTGCCCTGGTGCCACCCAGCATGCCCACGTCCCCGCTCATCCATGCAAGCTCTTCCCAACTGTCCTCAAGATGACAGTGCCACTTGTCAAAGCTGCACCAGGTGCTGGCCTCTGAGTGAGTGCCTCATTGCCTCTGTTATTTCATTTAATTATCACACATCATGACAAATAAATGATGTAAGAGTCTCTTAGGGAGGGTGCTATTGAAGAAAATACTCTGCTGTGCAGGTGACAGGAAATGAGGGCCTGAGAGTAGGTTTAGAGGACCCGAGACAGAGAAGCTGTCTCAAGAGAAGTTCCAGAAGGAACTCAGATTCCTCAAGGACAGGGACTAGGGTTGAGGGAGCAGAGCGACAGGGACAAGAGACCCTACAGCTAAGGGAGGCAGGTGGCCTAGGCCTGTCCTACCTTCCCAGGACTCAGCTTAATCCCAGGACTCTGGAGGAAGGGTGCAGGGGTCTTGAGGTGACGCCTTCCCAAGGGTCTGGTTGCCTGGGGAGGTAGGTGCTGGAAGAGCTTCAGAGTTGAGTCCAGGCATCTGCATTTTAACACACTTCCAGCGTCAGGTTTGGGAGCCACTGCTCCACCTCTCATGAGGAGGAAACTGAGGCCCATAAAAGGAAAGAGACTTGGAATCAAGGGACCCCAAGTGGAAGGGCCTTCGAGGTCACCCAGCCCAGCTCACTCTCAAACAGGATGTGTTTGTAGCAACAGTTTCTGCTCAGTCCCTTCTGTGACAGTGACGTCACTACCTCCCAGAAGTGCGTCTCAGAAACAGCTCACTTCACGGTAGCAGATGAACTCATTCCTGGCCTTTGCCGTTCTTTAAAGACTAATAGCCTTAGAAGAAATCATGGCAGGGCTGGCCAGAGGCCACCTGGGAGCTAGGCAGAATATGTCTTTGGCCCCAGCCTCTCTGTAATCTTTTATGTTGCTGTGGAGGGATTTCCCAGGACCCGCAAGTCAGAGCCCTGAGTTTAAATGCCAGCTCTGCTGTGTGACCCTGGCAGGTTGCTCACCCTCTCTGAGCCTCCCTTTTCCAACAGGCATAATGGAAATATGACCCACATTATGGGCTGGTGTGATGGGGAAATGGCTTAAAAAACAAATGAGATGCCCGCCTGGATTCATGTGTACGTCCTCCCAAAAGTCCCTTCCTGTCCCCTTTCACCATGTCTCCTCCCCTTCCCCAGTCTCAGGGGCCTGCAGCACCCCCTCCCCCGCCTTTATTGCTCTCTGGGACGCTGTGTGGACTGTAATCCTCTGAGCGGCTCCCTGCAGGCACTTCCGCGTTCCTGATCTCCCTTTTCCCTGAACTTCCAAAGACTTTCTCCCTGAAGAAGCGCAGCTGAACTGAGCATGCACAGCTTCAAGGGGGGTGAGCACTGCACTTCAAAGTTTGCAGAGCCTCTGGCCCCACCCTCTCATCCTGACCTCTTTCAGCACAGGGGCAGGTCAGGGTGATGAAGCCGGAGCCAGGACAGAGGTGTGCGTGAGCCAGTCCCACAGATCTGGGGCTGCTCGCCAGGCCAGGGGCTCACTTCCCACCCTGCCCCCCACCCAACCTCTACCTCCCACCACACTGAGGAACCCCAGCTGCTCCTTCAGGACCCTGGGGCCTCACTCCTCCTTAGGGGGCAGCCTTCTGCCCTAGGCCGTCTCCACCCTCCCTCCAAGACCCTCAAGGTGTATAGAGCTATAAGTATTACAGAAAAGGGGTCCCGATCCAGACCCCAAGAGAGGGTTCTTGGATCTCACACAAGGAAGAATTCAGGGTGAGTCCATAAGTGAATGCAACTTTATTAAGAAGGTAAAGGGAACAAAGACTGGCTACTCCATAGACAGAGCAGCCTGAGGACAATGTTGGTTGCGCTTTTTCTTTCCCAAGCTGGAGTGCAATGACGTAATCTCGGCTCACCACAGCCTCCACCTCCCAGGTTTAAGGGATTCTCCTGCCTCAGCCTCCCAGGTAGCTGGGATTACAGGCATGCACCACCATGCCCGACTAATTTTTTCTATTTTTAGTAGAGATGGGGGTTTCACCGTGTTGGCCAGGCTGATCTTCAACTCCCAACCTCAGGTGATTCATCCACCTCGGCCTCCCAAAGTGCTGGGATTACAGGCGTGAGCCGCTGCGCCTGGCGGCTGCACATTTTTATAGTTATTTCTTGATAGTATGCTAAACAAGGGGTGAATTTTTCATGCTTGCCCTTTTCAGACCATATAGGGTAACCTCCTGATGTTGCTATGGCATTCGTAAACTGTCATGGAGCTGGTGGGAGTGTAGCAGCAAGGATGACCAGAGGTCACTCTCATTGTCAACTTGGTTTTCGTGGGTTTTAGCCAGCTTCTTTTCTGCAAACTGTCTTATCAGCAAGGTCGTTATGACCTGATCTTGTGCTGACTTCATATCTCATCCGGTGACTTAGAATGCTTTAACGATCTGAGAATGCAGCCCAGTAAGCCTCAGCCTCCTTTTACCCAGCTCCTACTTAGGATGGAGTTGCTCTGGTTCACATGCCTCTGATATAAGCATGTGTGCCCACTTTGACCAAATCCATCCGGGGCACCTGCACCAACTAGCCCTGCCAGCCATTGGCCTGCGCCCACGGTGGGTTCCTCCAGAAGCCCCTGAGCGCTTCCTCTCTTCACCTGCTTCCCACTCACACACACTCAGTGCTCCAGCCACAGGCACCCCGCCCAGATCCCTCCCCCTCTTCATACCTCCACCCATGCCTGGCATGCTGGCACCCTCCTGCCCCCCCCGCACCCCAACCCAGCCACCTGCAAACTCCTCCAAGCTCCAGCTCAAGCCTTTGCTCCCCTAGGAAGCTTGCCCTGGGAGGCTCAGACAGAAAAGACGCAACCAGCTTACTATTCAGTGAGCCTCTCTCCCTAGCAGGGAAGTGAGGAAGCCCTGCCTCTGAGACCCAACCATCCTGCCCCGCAGGCTGCCGCTCTCCAGCCCACTGTGGCACTCATACCGAGGACAGGGTCATGCCCCCAGTCATATGACTTCACGTCTATTTGACCGTGTGTCAGGCACTGTGCTAGGAGCCTTGCTCAACTCATCCAGTCCTCATCCTCAGCCTAGAACTCGGACACTGCCGTTATCCAGGGCACAGAGTAGGCACAGCCACAAGCCTGCTGCTGCAAAGGAGGACAACACGGGCCAATGCAGGCCGGGATGGGTGAAAGGGTCTCTCAAGGAAATGAGGCAGAGTCAGGCCTGGAAGAACAGCAGAACGTGTGTCCAGCCCTTCCACACACCTGCATCCCAGAGCCAGATGGAGCCAGCAGCTACCCCTGTCTGCCACCCTGGCCTTCCCTCCAGGACTCCTGGCAATTTCCTTCCGCTGGCCTCTGCTGGCAAGAAATACCTGCCAGGCAGATGGCCTTTCTGGCTGGCCTCATCCTGCCTACTGCAGCCTCACCAGAGGGCCAGGACAAGGCTAGGGGCAGCTCCTGCCTCTGCAGAACAGGGCAGCTGCAAAGGTGGGCTCTGGACTGGGGTCTCTCAGTTCTAGCTTCTACTGCCTGCCCAGCCCATGTGGCAGACAGGCCCTGAGCCAGGCAGGGGCTCCCAAAGGGAGACAGACAGTGCCAACCACAAAGGCCAGAGGGGCAAACCGAGCCCGGGGAAGGAAAGTCTGACCTCTGGGGCGATCAGAGGGTACAGGACCAGCCTCAGCCATGCAGGTGTGAATCCCACCCCCACCCGCCCCAAGCCTGAGAGCAGTGCCACACCCCTGCCCTTTCTCCCCAGGCTTTCCCCTCGATTAACCCTGCCTGACACCCTGTGCTGGCAACCAGAGACTGATTCTGCCCGGCTGCCCCCAGCTCTTTGAGCATGCAGCCTGGGTTCCAGAGAGAGGTCATAACGGCCCATCAGAGACCACCAGGGAAGCATCACAGACTACAGCCAGTGGGCGAGCTCAGCTAGGGGTTTGCACCAAGCCTGGCTCTGGAGTGAGGCCTGGCTGATGCAGGCTGGGACCACCCTGCATGGACCAGCAGTGTGGGTAAGTCCTGGGGCTCAGAGAGGGGCTGGGAAGGCCAAAGGCAAGACAAGGACCTGTTATCACAGCACATACCGTCCCCTTGACTTGCTGGGAGAAGCTCACAATTAGCAACCCCATGGCCACGGGAGGCCAGAGTGGGAGCTGGAAGGCTCTGGACGCCAGCGCTTTGGGTGCCCGGCCCTCCTCGGGCTGGTGTTCGCCTGTAAGTGTTGCTTCCGCTGTTCAAGCGCGGATGCCCCTCCTCGCCCACTGGTAAACAGCTGTGGCTGCCTCCGAGACCCATGCACCCTGCGGGCAGGTGACCTCCTGCGTCCCCTCTGGGCCTCCCTGTGGGTTTAGGATGTCACCCCTGCCAGGGCATCTGCCTCCCCAGGCCCACAGCTGGGTTCCTCCACAGACACCGTCTCTGGACAGTGCATTTATTCTCTATCTTTGATCAGAAATGGCCATCACGACCACCGCGCTCAAACCTTAGACACCGGCTTCTCTGTGCCTGGGGATGATGGAGCCGGGGAGCTGCGCGGGCCTGAGGGAGGATGCGAAGCTCCAGGCTGCCCCCTGCTGCCTCCGGAGCGTGCTGCAGTCTTGGCCAACGTGGACTTGAACACAACCTGCTCTGATCTTCAGAAATGTTATACACAAGACCTGCTTTCTACCAAAATCCATTCGGCTGCCCACCCTTGGGAGGTTACAGAATAAAGAAAATAAAGACATGCTCCAGATCATGTTCCCAATGCCTAAAATCTCCCCAGCTCCTAGGAATCTAGAGTCTTTGAAATATAGACCATTGAGTATCTTTTTGATAACGGAAGTAAAACTGTTTATGTGAAATCCTTTTTCTTTGCAAATAACAACTCAAGAAGAGACCAGGAACTATAGTCAGAAGGGATTCTGGTCCTGGGGGGACATTTCTTGCCTGCATGGTCTAGGTGGGTTGTGGTCTTCCAGTTTCTGCCCCTAAATCCACATGTGATCGGCTCCACTTCACAAGGCTGTCACAATACTTCACAAGAGAAATGTAAGAAAGCATGCTTTTAAAGCAGTGTGCACAGCTGCTGGTTTTAATGTAATTATCTTTCAGGGAATTTTTAGTTTGTCTCCCAGAGGGTCGATTGGATTGAAAATGTAAGGTCTATTTAATGGAAATTATCAAGGAATTTCCTGGGGAAAAACTTAGGAGTAGTCAAGCATTAGGCGAGCCCCAGTTCTGCAGTTTGAATAAAGCACAGACTGCAGAAGCCGCATGAGTGGATCCCAGGCCAGGCTTGCCACTCACTGCCATGCCCTGGACAACACACTCAGCCTCTTGAAGTTTCTGTTTTCTCGTCCCTAAAATGGAGCTAATACTGTTCACCGAATGAGATGAGGTGAGAACTGGAAATCATGCCTGGCGTACAGTGGGGGCTGAATACAAGGTTCGTTCTTTTCTTTTCTTTTTTGAGGGAGTCTGGCTTTGTCTCCCAGGCTGGAGTACACTGGCACGATCTTGGCTCACCACAACCTCCGCCTCCTGGTTTCAAGTGATTCCCCTGCGGCTGCCTCAGCTGGGACCACAGGCTTATGCCACCATGCCTGGCTAATTTTTGTATTTTTAGTAGAGACGTGGTTCTGCCATGTTGGCCAGGCTGGTCTTGAACTCCTGACCACAAGTGAGCTACCCACCTCAGCCTCCCAAAGGTCTGGAATTACAGGCGTGAGCTACCGTGCCCGGCCATACAAGGTCGGTTTTATCCCTTAATAGATCCCAGAAGGCGTTCAAATCTATATAATCTGTGATGGGTTGAATTGTGCTGCTCGAAATTTGCACCAGAGCCCTAATCCCCAGCACCTCAGAACATGACCTTATTTGAAACCAGGATCACTGCGATGTGAAGAGTTCAGATGAGGTCATACTGGAGTAGGGTGTGCTGAGATCCAGTATGAATGTGCCCTCAGAAAAGAGGAGAAACTTGAACAAAGACACACACAGCAAGGACACCATGTGTGCTAGGCGTGATGGCTCACATCTGTAATCCCAGCACTTTGGGAGGCAGAGGTGGGCAGATCACGAGGTCAAGAGATTGAGACCATCCTCCCAACAGGGTGAAACCCCATTTCTACTAAAAATACAAAAATTAGCTGGGCCTGGTGGCACACATTTGTAGTTCCAGCTACTCGGGAGGCTGAGGCAGGAGAATCGCTTGAACCCGGAGGTGGAGGTTGTGGTGAGCCGAGATCACGCCACTGCACTCCAGCCTGAGTGACAGAGCAAGATTCCAACAACAACAACAACAAAGAACACCATGTGAAGATGAAGGCAGGGATTGGGGTGATGCTTCTGTACACTAAGGAACATCAAAGACTGCCAGGGAGGCCCCAAAACCGGGGTAAGGGGCCTGACACAGATTCTCCCTCACCGCCTCGGAAGGAATGAGCCCCCCCGACCCCTCCTCTCAGACCTCTGACCTCCAGCACTGTGAGATGCTGCATTTCTGTTGTGTAGCCACCCAGTTTGTGGTGTTGTTAGGGCAGCCCTGCCAAACTAATACATAATCCAAGAGAGATTTTAAGAGATTTACTATCTTTACCGTTGAATAATCCTTACTAATGGGCCTAGGCCGGGCATGGTGGCTCACACCTATAATCCCAGCACTTTGGGTGGCCAAGGAGGGTGGATCACCTGAGCCCAGGGGTTTGAGACCAGCCTGGGCAACATAGTGAGACCCCATTGCTACAGAAGAATAAACAAAATTAGCTGGGTGTGGTGGCACACACCTGTGGTCCCGGCTACTCAGGGCACTGAGGTGGGAAGATCACTGGGCGGGGGAGGCTGCAGTCAGTCCTGAGGGCACCACTGCACTCCAGCCTGAGTGACAGAGGGACAGCCTGTCTCAAAAAAAAAAAAAAAAAAACACAAAGAGCCCAGGAAGGTAGGGTCAGAGCCTGAGCCTAGACTAGAACCCCGGTCTCTGGATTCTCAATGCTGTGCTCTCTCCACTATCCCTGACAATCATTTCTTAGGCGTTAACATGATTGGCCAAGTGCAGTGGCGCACACCTATAATCCTAGCACTCTGGGAAGCCAAGGCGGGCAGATTGCTTGACCCCAAGAGTTTGAGACCAGCCTGGGCAACATGGTGAGACCCCGTCTCCACAGGAAAATACAGGCCGGGAGCAGTGGCTCACACCTGTAATCCCAGCACTTTGGGAGGCCGAGGCGGGCAGATCATGAGGTCAAAAGATCAAGATCATCCTGGCCAACATGGCAAAACCCCGTCTCTACTAAAAAATACAAAAATTAGCTGGGTGTGGTGTGCGCCTGTAGTCCCAGCTACTAGGGAGGCTGAGGCTGGAGAATTGCTTGAACCCAGGAGGTGGAGATTGTAGTGAGCCGAGATTGTGCCACTGTATTCCAGCCTGGCACCCGGCAACAGAGTAAGACTGTCTCAAAAAAAAAAAGAACAGAAAAAGAAAATACAAAAACTAGCCAAGTGTGGTGCCGCACGCCTGTGGTCCCGGCTACTTGGGAGGCTGAGGAGGGAGGATGGCTGAGCCCAGGAGTTGGAGGCTACAGTGAGCCGTGATCACGCCACTGCACTCCAGCCTACTCCCTGAAGATATGCAGTAGACACAGGAGGATGCACATCCGTTCAGACTTTCCCCATGCACTCAACTCTATTATAATAACAACACCAGAAGCAGATCACATGTACCACTTGGCAACATGTTTTGTTATTGTTGTTTTATCATGTTTGTTTTGCTTAACTTTCTATAGATCACATCTTCACAAGTAATAAGTACAGTAAGGATACCAAAGTAACATAACCAGACTCCTATTGATGGACATTTTGTGTGCGTGTGTGTGTGTGAGATACTGAGTCTCGCGCTGTTGCCCAGGCTGGAGTGCAGTGGCGCAATCTCGGCTCACTGTAACCTCTGCCTCCGGGGTTCAAGTGATTCTCCTGCCTCAGCCCCCTCAAGTAGCTGAGACTACAGGTACGCACCACCATGCCCGGCTAGTTTTTTGTATTTTTAGTAGAAATGGGGGGTTTCACCATGTTGGTCAAGCTGGTCTTGAACTCCTGAGCTCAGGTGATCCGCCTGCCTCAGCCTCCCAAAGTGCTGGGATCACAGGCATGAGCCCCTGTACCCCAGCCCCTCATAGACATTTGGATTGTTTCCTTTTTTTTTTTTTTAACTAACACAAATAACACTGCAGAAAATAGCCTCGAGTAACATTGCACATTTGTTTTTTTTTTTTTGCAGAATAAATACCTAAACATGGCAAAGCTAATGTTTGTGATGGTTTTACAAACATCACCTCTACAAATTATTTGATCCTTCTCCCATCAAAAGGGGAATTTAATTCTCCTCCCTTTGAATATGGGCCAGTATTTATACTTGTTTCTAAAGAACAGAACGTGGTAAAGTGGCAGAGCGTGGCTTCTGTGGTTAGGCTAGAAAAGGTGTCTTCTCAGTTCCTCTTCCTTAAAACAGCCACTGCGCTGGAGAGAAGCCCAAGCCACATGGAGAAGCCCCAGCTGGCCGCCAGACTCATCTGAGGTCACAGCCAACAGCTGGCCTCAACCTCCAGCCTCAAGAGTAAATGAACCTTCGGATGGCCCAGTCCCATCTCATTATTTTATGCCAACATGATTTGTCCTCAAAAGAAAATGAAAGAAATACAAATTATAGCAACCTTATCTTTAGCAAGGTCTGCTTGCAAAGTTGGCTGTTGGCTGGTATCTGGGAACTTGGCTTTGGCTTTGGGGAGGGTTCCCACCCTTCCCTGATAAGAATGGCTCACTGCGCCCAAACCGTGCAAACACTGCTTTATGCTGAATACCTGTCTTTGTGCTGGGAATCCAGAATTTTGGTGTATACTAGGCAGAGGGTGCCTTTGTGACTAGCCTGCAGTAAAACCCTTGGTGAGTGTCCCTGACAGATGGCATTCCACATGTATTGTCCGAGCACACCCCGCTGGGGGAAGTGAGTGCGTCCAGGGTGAGTCCACCGGGAGAAGGTCTTGGACATTCACACTCTGTTTTCTCTGGACTTGACCCATGTGCCTTTTCCCTTTGCTGATATTGCTTCATTTCCTGTTGTCATAATAAATCATAACCTTGAATATCTGGATGCTGAGTCCTGCAAGTCCTCCGAGCCAATCATCAAAGCCGGGGTGGTCTTAGAGACCCCAACACAGCACGGCAACAAGACGGACAGGGAAGCTGGCATACTCAGACATTGCTGGTGGTACATGCATGGGCGCTGAGAGCAACACAGCTCTGTCTATTGAAAGCCACTCGGTGTCCATTTCCGCTGACTCAGTAATCCCATCTGGGAATGTGTCCTGTGGCAACAATTCCACCGCAGGAAGCAGAGGCTTAGAGATATTCATCACAGCTGGTGCTAAACCTCAACAAAAACTGAATTCCCGAGAATAGAAACAAATTGGCTAAACAAATTATGGTGCATCAACTCTAAGAAACTGGTTACAACGAGATGTGTAAAGATTATAAAGCACCTGTGGTCCCAGCCACTCGGGAGGCTGAGGTGGGTTGCCTGAGCCCAGGGAGGTGGAGGCTGCAATGCGCTATGATCATGCCACTGTACTCCAGCCTGGGCCACGGAGTGAGACCCTGTCTAAAAAACAAAAAGAAAAAGATTATAAAGAGAAACAAAAAAAATGTTGCTGATACATTAAAAAAATATTTTTGGCTGGGCACAGTGACTCACATAATCCCAGCACTTTGGGAGGCTGAGGCAGGCAGATCACTTGAGATCAGGAGTTCAAGACAAGCCTGGCCAACATGGCAAAACCCCATGTCTACTAAAAATAGAAAAATTAGGCTGGGCGCGATGGCTCATGCCTGTAATCCCAGCACTTTGGGAGGCCGAGGTGGGTGGATCGCCAGGTCAGGAGTTCAAGACCAGCCTGGCCAAGATGTTGAAACTCCGTCTCTACTAAAAATACAAAAATTAGCAAGGTGGGGTGGCAGGTGCATGTAATCCCAGCTACCAGGAGGCTGGGGCAGGGGAACCGCTTGAACCCGGGAGGCGGAGGCAAGTGCACCGAGATCGGCCCACTGCACGCCAGCCTGGGTGATAGAGCGAGAATCTGCCAATAAATAAATGAATAAAAAATCATTTTTAGCTGAGTACAAAATGGTGGGCACACGGACAGCACCTGTACAACCAACAGGAAGACCCGAAGCGGCTACTCAGAAGTGAAAACGGTTGGGGCTACGAGAGGAAGGCCGGGGTGGGTTTTTCCAGAGACAAACTGGACCTTCCTTTAATGTTGCTGCTCTGCTGAACTGGGGGCTCTCTGGGGACGTGGTGAGAACAGCTGACAAGGCCGGAACTGTGGCCCCGTTGCTTCTTCTGACGGTCACCGCCTGGTATGATGCCTTCAAGGTGTGTGCGTGCGGGAAGGAGGGAGAGGGTGGTAGCCGAAGTTTTCATCCAAGAAGTAGAGGCTCAGGGCAGGAAGGGGATGGCACATGCCCTGAAGATTTAAAAATGCAGGCACACGTTCCCCCTGCCCTCGCCTCCCACGGACCCGCCCCTTCAGCTCCCTCCCGCGGGCTCCCAAACTCCGCGGCTCCCGGGCCCGGCGCCCGTGGACAGGGGCGGAGCTCGGGACTCACCCTCCGACCCGGGGAGGGGCGGGGCCTACAGGAAGTGGGCGGGGCTGGCTCGCGGGGCGGAGCCTCGCCGCGCTCTGTGAACCGCAGGTGTGCTCGCTCCCGGGCGGGTGGGTTGGAACGTTCGGCCTCGCCCAGCTGAAGGCCTTAAACTTGCTACGCCTTTTAGGGTTGAGGAAAATCCATTAAAAGATGCCTCCAGCAACCTCCCATATGCGGGGATTCTTGTGTGCCCCTGGAAAGTCTCATATAAAGTTAGACCACAAACTCAAGGGTGCAGAGCAAGTCACTGGCAGAGCAGGGACTGGAAGCCGGTGTCCTGATCCCCAGGTGAGGCCGGCCTTGGAGCTGGCGGGTTGGTCCTCCCAGGCTGGGGCCAGTGAGGCACACCCGCAGTGAATCTGGATGTTTTTCCAGGCACAAGGACATGTGAAAAGAGACTGGCAGTGACTGAGCTGGACTGGCAGGTGACTTTTTTTTCCCCCTCAGCGTTTTATTTTAAACTTTTTCGGACACAGAAAAGTTGAAGGAATGGTTGGGCAGACACCACTTAGATTCTACAGTTACGTTGTGTTGCATTTGCTTTGTCATACATCAGTCCAGCCCGCTGTCAGCTCTCCGTCTCAATGGTTTTAAGTTACCTTTTAATTTAATTTAATTAATTTATTTATTTATTTGAGACAGAGTCTCGCTGTGTTTCCCAGGCTGGAGTGCAGTGGCCCGATCTCGGTTCACTGCAACCTCTGCCTCCTGGATTCAAGCGATTCTCCTGCCTCAGCCTCCCGAGCAGCTGGGACTACAGGCGCCCGCCACCACGCCCAGCTATTTTTGTATTTTTAGTAGAGACAGGGTTTCACCATATTGGCCAGGCTGGTATCGAACTCCTGACCTTGTTATCTTCCCGCCTCAGAATCTCAAAGTGCTGAGATTACAGGTGTGAGCCACCACACCTGGCTACCTTTTAATTTTTTAAAACCAACTTCCAGCTGGGTGCAGCGGCTGGCCAACATGGGGAAACCCATCTCTACTAAAAATACAAAACCAATCAGCTGGGCGTGGCAGTGCATGCCTGTATTCCCAGCTACTCGGGAAGCTGAGGCAGAATCGCTTGAATCTGAGAGGCAGACGCTGCAGGGGCCAAGATCACAACACTGCACTGCAGCCCAGGGAACAGAGTGAGACTGTCTCAGAAAATAAAAATTAAAAAAAAAACTCTGTGGAAATATTCAGCCTCTACATACATCAGCAACTCCATCAGTCATGATGGTTTTTCACAGACACCCTCGCTGGCTTTTTTGTCCTGGTCCCTGTGTCTGGAGCCTGTGGCCAGGGCTGGAGGTATATGAGCAAACTGCATGACTGTTCCCAGCTGCTCAGGGCCACAGCCTGACAAGGCCTCCCAGGACACCCACACCCTGTCCTCTCTAAAGACCCTCGCAGGATGCCTTCTGGGGGTTCAGGGAAGTCAGAACTGCTACTCTTTGGGTGTGGCAGGAACCTGTCGTCGCTGTGCAGGGAGCACAGACACCTCCGAGAGATCAGCACTCAGAAAAGCCTGGCCCAGGGCCCCAGAACACAGTGGCCCACCCCTACCACACCCCCATCATACCTCTGCCACGTTCCTGCCACGCTCGTCTTTACCAGGAAAATTTAAGTCACTAGATCCCAGCCTGTATCATCCCCGCTCGAAGGGGAGGACAGAGGAGAGACAGAGTCCCAGGCCTGCAGCTCTGATTTTAGGCTAATGTTTTCCC
>PVKP010045375.1:0-16178 GCA_004027715.1 Plecturocebus donacophilus | reverse complement strand
AAAAAAAAAAAAAAAAAAAGAAGAGAACACAGGTGGCTGTGCACAGTGCCTTCTCCTGCAACCCTCCCTGGGACAGCACGGGGTCTGCTAGCAGGAGCGGCGTGTGAGGCTGCCTGTGAGAGCTTCAGGCACACGCCAGCATTGGGTCTGAGGGATCCCTGAGAGGATAACTTCACTTTGCAATCAGGTTGGACATTTTCTCTAACCACTGAAACTCAACATCCTCTCTAGATAGCTTTGTTTTTTTCTTTTTTGGTTTTTGTTTTTTTGAGACAGAGTTTTGCTCTTGTTGCCCAGGCTGGAGTGCAAATGGCACGATCTTGGCTCACTGCAACCTCCGCCTCCTAAGTTCAAGTAATTCTCCTGCCTCACTCTCCCGAGTAGCTGGAATTACCGACATGCATCACCACACCTGGCTAATTTTTTTGTATTTTGAGTAGAGATGGGTTTCACCATGTTGGCCAGGCTGGTCTCAAACTTCTGACCTCAGGTGATCCACGCACCTCAGCCTCCCAAAGTGCTGAGATTAAAGGCATGAGACACCGCGTCTGGCCTCCAGTCTTCCATTTTAAAGCAAAAATTGTTAGTTCAAGTTGCCATTAATAACAAAATTTGATTCCAATTTGGTTTCATACTTTAAGGTTTTATTAATAAAATTACAAGCATTATAAATACTAAAACTAAAGATTATTCTAATATTTGAATCCATAAAATTCCTGACACTTAAACTAAATGAATTTATGTCTTTAATTAACCCAACGGGGATGTAAAAATATCAGGCAGAGCACACTGCAGAAAACCCACGATGAGTAGTGACCTAAAATATGTGTTTCTGCAGCCCGAATGGAAAGGCCTCCAGCTGAAAATGGCTCAGGGTTCAATGGGAAAATAACTGTATCACTATGTTCCCAGTATTCCATTTTATAATTCAAATTTTCTAAATTGCTCTTAAGCTGGCAGTAGAATGAAGAGATCTGGCCAATTCCAAAGACTGGTCTTTTAAATATTTAATGAGTGATATTTTCAATATTTCATCACAATCAATTTGCATTATAAAACATTTATAGAAACAAGTGACTGATGTTTCTGTCATCATCACAAAGAAATGGCAAAGACAAGAGACTACTGGCCGCAAATCTAGGAACATGTCACCTGTGTCGAAAGTCTAAGCCCAGTTCATTTCATCACATTCTACGATGTTTTAAAAAACAAACTATTTCAGAGATATATGGAAACACATGGTCAGGAAAAATAAAATAAAATAAAAAACAAACCAAACTGCTTCTCCCACCTCCCTCAGCCTCAGTCATGTCAAGTAGCAGAGGTACCAGGGTGGCTGTGGCGGCAAATCTGAATGCGGCGCGGGAGACCGTAGACCAGACGCTGAATAAACTGTGTGTTGTGCACCTGCCTTTTGACTTTGAGCCATCATACAAGGTGTGGAATTTTCCACTGTGGCGTCATGTCGGTGCTTAAAAAGTTTCTGATTTTGCAGCATTTCACATTGCAGATTTTGGGATTAGACGTGTTCTACCTTTACTAATTACATGTTCTGCTTGAGATTTCAAGAACTTTGAATACTGGCTTAGATATAGAAACTCCATCTATTTGTGTACAGCTTTGTGAACAAGGAATTAACCGAGAAGCTTTATCATCAGTTATTACAGAGCTTCGCGAGGCTGAAGCACTTTTAAAGGCTACTGAAAATATGACAAGCTGACTTTGTGGAGAAATTCTAATGAGATATGTCAAGCTCTGCAAGAGGATTTGAAGGTTGCATTGTGGTTGAGAATGTACGATGAAATTACTGCATGCAGCAGTGTAGAAAAATTCTTTTTAAAAGAATTCTAAAACCATAGCTTTATAAATCAGTGGAAAGCGGCTTACAGAGAGAACTACCAGATAGATGTGTTTACATCACAACTTATTCCCTTTTTTTTTTTTTTTTTTGATGGGAGTTTTGCTCTTGTTTCCCAGGCTGAAATGCAATGGCGCAATCTCAGCTCACTGCAACCTCCACCTCCTGGGTTCAAGTGATTCTCCTGCCTCAGCCTCCCGAGCAGCTAGGATTACAGGCATATGCCACCACGCCCGGCTGATTTTGTATTTTTAGTAGAGATGGGGTTTCTCCATGTTGGCCAGGCTGATCTCCAACTCCCGACCTCAGGTGATCCGCCCACCTCAGCCTCCCAAAGTGCTGGGATTATAGGCGTGAGCCACCGTGCTCGGTCTTATTCACTGTTTTTAAACGGCTCTAATGCTTTGGCATTGCTATGTTCATATTTATGTATTCCTTATTTATAACTCTGATAGCTTTAATTTTCTAAGCAGTCTGTCTATCAGATGCGCACATCTGCTGTGCCTGGCTGAAGCATAGTGGAATCCATCAGTAGTAATGTGTAGTAGTTATGACTTGTTGGCATTTCCGTTACAAACTTTAATTTTGAACTGTTTATGCATTATAACTGTGGATTTGTATTGTATTGGGCTGAAAGTTGACAGGATTTCAGCCACCATTTGTGAATTTTTTTTTTTTTTTAGACAGAGTCTTGCTCTGTCGCCAGGCACCAGGCTGGAGTGCAGTGCTGCAATCTCCGCCTCCTGGGTTCAAGCAATTCTCCTGCCTCAGCCTCCCAAGTAGCTGGGACTACAGGCGTGCATCGCCACGCCCAGCTAATTTTTGTATTTTTTAGTAGAGACAGGGTTTCACCATGTTCAACAAGATGGTCTCAATCTCTTGATCCGCCTGTCTTGGCCTCCCAAAGTGCTGGGATTACAGGCGTGAGCCACCGCACCCGGCTGTGAATTTTTATTTATATTCATTATGTATATCAGAATCTTGCTTTTAAAATAAAAACATAGAAAACATTTATTGTAATCTGCTCTTTAGCAAAGAAGACTTAGTTTTTAAAACAGTTTGTTGGGCAGCTAATAATGTGAACCGGGTCATTTTTGTATTGAGTAAAAAATTAAACTTTTAGGAACGTAATGACAATGCTTAGGTTAGTATTCTGTGTAATTCAAATCATTTACATCTGATGAGAATGTTTTCTTAAAGTTTTACACCCTATAAACGGAGGCCTAAAGAGATGTGTAAAATGTAAAATGAAACATAGCAAACATGCAAGATTCTGGCTTACTTTTATTAAAGTAATTTGAGTGCTTACCTAATAAATCTTAAATGGTTATTTAATAAATTATTAGATGGGTGATGTGTTTCAAAAAGAACAAACTAAACTTTGAATAATATAGTATTAATTAAAAATAATGGAAAAGCAAAGCTGGCAATCAGACCTTCTAAGTACAGGCTGTAGCTGGGTACACACCTATCAGTTTAGGATATGACTCATTTTTTAGGGTTATGGTAGATTTTAATCATTAGAAATAATTTTTGTTTTGTTTTGTTTTGAGACGGAGTCTTCCTCTGTTTTGTTTTGAGACTGAGTCTTACTCTGTCACCAGGCTGGAGTGCAGTAGCACGATCTCGCTCACCGCAACCTCCCGCTCCCTCATTCAAGTGATTCTCCTGCCTCAGCCTTCTGAGTAGCTGGGACTACAGGCACACGCCACCGTGCCCAGGTAAATTTTGTATTTTTAGTAGAAACGGGGTTTCACCATGTTGGTCAGGATGATCTCGATCTCCTGACCGCGTGATGCGCCCACCTCAGCCTCCCAAAGTGCTGGGATTACAGGCATGAGCCAACCGAGCCCAGCCAGAAATGATTTGATTTTCAAGTCAAGATGAAAACAACACAACAGTCAACTTAAGGGTTAACATAAACATAAGCCATGCTGCCTCAGCACAACCCAACTCTGGGGGCTAAAGAGAGGCTGGACCTGGGCCAGGTGTGGTGGCTCACACATGTAATCCTAGCACTTTAGAGGCCAAGGCAAGCAGATCACCTGAGGTCAGGAGTTCAAGACCAACCTGGCCAACATGGTGAAACCCCATCTCTACTAAAAATACAAAAATTAGCCAGGCATGGTGGCACATGCCTATAATCCCAGTTATCCAGGAGGCTGAGGCAGGAGAATCGCTGGAATCCCGGAGAATAGCTGCAGTGAGCCGAGATGGCACCATTGCACTCCAGCCTGGGTGATGGAGCAAGACTCTGTCTCAAAAATAAAATAAAAGAGAGACAGGCTGGACTCGTGCCCAAGTCTCACAAGTAGCAGACTCTAGCAAGTTGGTTCCAGAGCCCAGATGCCAACCACAGAAGCCAGAGTGGGTCTGATATCGACCCAGTACACAGACAATTCCTTTCCGGTTTATTCGCTTATACAGATGGTTCCCCACTTACAGTGGTTCAACTTAGGATTTTTCAACTTTACGATGGGTTTATCAGAACATAACCTGAGCTTTTGTAACTAGAAATCCACTGTTTCCAGCCAGGTGCAGTGGCTCACACCCTTAATCCCAAAACTTTAGGAGGCCCCGGTAGGAGGATTGCTTAAGACTACAAGTTCAAGACCAGCCCAGGTGACCCTGTCTCTACAAAACAATGTTTAAAAAAATTAGGCTGGCTGCAGTGGCTCATGCCTGTAATCTCTTGAACCTGGGAGGTGGTGGTTGCAGTGAGCAGAGACTGCGCTACTGCACTCCAAAAAAAAAAATTACCTGGCATGGTGGCACAAGCCTGTAGTCCCAGCTATTGGAGGCTGAGACAGGAGGAAGGTTTGAGCCCAGGAGTTCGAGGCTTCCATGAGCTGAGATCTCATCACTGTACTCCAGCCTCAGGGAGAGCAAGACTATCTCTAAGGAAAAAAGAAATCCACTGTTTCCAAACAAGAGTGTGATATGTGCCTCTTATCATGACACGTAGGTTGGTCACATCTGCCCTTAAATAACAGCAGCTAAATATTTCAAGACACTGTTGGCACCTCACCTATAAATCCTAGATGATATTTCATTTGCAGGTTCAACTTTTAACCTTAGTCAATCATAAGAATCTGCAATTAAGAAACACTGCCAGCAGGTGGCGACAGGTGCCCTTGCCTGCTCCAAGTTCTGAGGCTTTCTTAGATTAATGCATACACTTTTGTAAAGAAGTATATTTTTATGAAAAGAAACTTTTTAAAAGTATGATGTAAGTTTTCAGTGCAATGTAAACAAAATAAAAATGGATAATTGCAAAAAAAAATAAAAAATAAAAGTAAAATCCTGCCACTTTCCAAAGGCGAACTAGCAGGCCCTTGTGAAAGATGATACACATAGAAAAGTGTCTTAGACTGTATGTTAAAAGTCTCCAGCTGATTCTTTTTTTCCTCAAATAAGTATTTGGAACAGGTAAAATATTCCCAGTTTTAAAATCAAAATATAAAACGGCGTTCTCTCTGGGTCTCTAATTATCGTCCCCAGTCATAAATTTTTTTTTTTTTTTTTTTTGAGTCTTACTCTGTCACCCAGGCTGGAGTGCAATAAAACTACTATGTGTACCACCATGCCCAGCTAATTTTTGTATTTTTAGTGGAGACAGGGTTTCACCGTGATGTTGGCTGGCTGGTCTAAAACTCCTGACCTCAGGTGATCCGCCATGCCCAGCTTATTTTGCATTTTTAGTGGAGAGGGGGTTTCATTATGTTGTCCAGGCTGGTCTTGAACTCCTGACCTCAGGTGATCCACCCACCTTGGCCTCCCAAAGTGCTGGGATTATAGGTGTGAGCCACTGCACCCAGCCAATAAATTCTTATATTAATTAGAATCAGACCATCCCTGGTTCTTAAACCAGCTTAGTGTCAAAGGTCCTTTCAACTTCTCACAGCTACTGACAGTTTTTCTTTGTTTTTTTGTTTTGTTTTGTTTGATTTTGCTTTGTTTTTTTGAGACCCAGGCTGGAGTGCAATGGCACTCCACTGCATCCTCAAAATCTTGGGCTCAGGTGATCCTCCTGCCTCAGCCTCCTGAGTAGCTAGGACTACAGGCCCATGCCACCACACTGGCTAATTTTTATTGTTTTTGTTTTTTGCTAGAGATGGGGGTCTCACTTTGTTGCCCAGCCTGCTCTTAAACTCCTGGGCTCAAGCAATCCACCCACCTCCACCTCTCAAAGTGTTGGGATTACAGACAGGAGCCACCACAGTGGGCTTGTTTGTTCTACCAGAGCCTCCCTGAATACCTCTAGTGTGCACAAGGCATGCAGTGGGGTGCTGGGTCCTTGGGGAATGTAAGTTACGGTCTGTCAGAGAACACAGCATTATCAACCACCAACTGCATTCCAAAATTATGTGCCAGAGTGAAACCCCATCTCTACTAAAAATGCAAAAATTAGCCATGCATGGTGGCACGGGCCTGTAATCCCAGCTACTCAGGAGGCTGAGGTAGGTGAATTGCTTGAACCTGGGAGGCAGACGCTGCAGCAAGCAGAGGTGGCACCACTGCACTCCAGCCTGGCAATAGTGTGAGACCTTGACTAAAAAAAAAAAATTAGGTGGGTGTTGATGGTGCATGCCTGTAGTCCCAGATATTGAGAAGGCTGAGGTGGGAGGACCACTTGAGCCTGGGAAGCAGAGACTTCAGGAGCCGCTGTGATCACTGCACTCCAGCCTAGGCGACAGAATGAGATCTAGAGAGTGGAGCGATTGACTCCATGTTGGGAACTTCAGAGGCTTTTCAAATAACACAGACAAACGTGACAAAGTTGTCACGACTGCAAATGTGCCCACTTCCCACACTGTGGGAGAGGGTGAGGGCTCTTGGTGGAGCTGAGCGCCGCCCCCCCCACCCAGAAGGGACAGGAGGTCACCTCTCCTCATAGCCTACGGGCCAAATCTAGTGACATGGCCTCACCTAAACCCAAAAGGGCAGGGCAGGGCAGGGCAGGGCGATTCTTTCTCTTTTTTTGAGACTGAGTCTCACTCTGTCATCCAGGATGGAGTGCAGTGGTGTGATCTCAGCTCACTGCAACATCCACCTCCTAGGTTTAAGCAATTCTCCTGCCTCAGCCTCCAAGTAGCTGGGACCACAGGTGTGCGATACCACACCCGGTTTTTTTTTTGGTTTTTTTGTATTTTTAGTAGAAACAGGGTTTCACCACAATGGCAAGGCTGGTCTGGAACTCCTAACCTCAAGACAATCTGCCCCCATTGACCTCCCCCAAAGTGCTGGGACTACAGGCGTGAGCCACTGGGCCTGGCCAGGGCAGAGCAATTCTACTGTGCATCTGGAAGAGCTGCGAAGCTGAGAGCAGGAGTTGGGACCACCAGAAGTATGTGTGGAGACCTCGAGGATACCCTTAAAAGGACTACCAGGGTCTCTTAGTATGAGGGAGTCTTTTACACAGAAGAAAAATACGTGAACTGTATGAAGGCAGGAAAGCATATGCCTCCTCCTGTCATGAGCATGACTGGGAGATGCGTCTGGCTCGGGAGCAGGAGGAAGTGAAACTGGCCTGTAAGTGGGGGCCCTGACGTAAGCATCCCTCTTCTGTGACACACCAGGCACGCTCTGAGCCCTGCAGGCCATCCCAGGTGCTGAAAGTTCTAATCCGAGTGGTAGGGTGGTAGGGAAGGCAGAAACCTGGAACCCAAAAGAACCTGGCGATGTGGGGATTCTGCTTCTGATCCATTCTGGGGCTTGGAGCAGACGGCTTAACCACCCTGTGCCTATTTCCACATTGTAAATCAGGAATAGCATTGATGTCTTCCGCAAACGTGTTGAAAGGACCACATTGTTAAAAGGACTCAAGCCAAGAGCCCACAGGTGTCTGCCACGCAGACGCACAGTAATTTGTTAATAAAATAATCCTGGCTGGGCGTGGTGGCTCATGCCTGTAATTCCAGCACTTTGGGAGGCCAAGGCACGTGGATCGCCTGAGGTCAAGAGTTTGAGACCAGCCTGACCAATACGGTGAAACTCTGTCTCTACCAAAAATACAAAAATTAGCCAGGCATGGTGGCAGGCGCCTGTAGTCCCAGCCATTCATGGGAACGGCTCCTTAGCTCTGGTCCTTCTGCCCCCATCCCCATGTATTTCTAAACAATAGCTCTTGCTTGGGATTAATTTTATTCATTCATTCAAGATGAAGTTTTGCTCTGTCACCCAGGCTGGAGAATAGTGGTGCAATCTCTGCCACCCAGGTTCAAGCGATTCTCCCACCTAGGCATCCCAAGTAGCTGGGATTACAGGCATGCACCATCATGCCCAGCTAATTTTTGTAGAGACAGGGTTTCACCGTGTTGGCCAGGCTGGTTTCGAATGCCCCAGCCTCCCAAAGTGCTGGAATTAAAGGCGTGAGCCACCGTGCCTGGCCACAGAATAGATTTTTTAATCACTCTTACTATTTTTTCCAAAGACTGAACACTTCGAAAGAATCTCTAGACAGATTCTGTATGCACAGGCTTAAGCATTTCTTCATTAGAAGAAATTTTAAAGTGCTGACTGAAACACCAAACACTTAGCTCAGACATGATTTAGATTGGGGTTTCTCAACAGCATGGCGGGCGTTCTGGGCGATGCTCAGCTGTGAGGCAGTCCCGTGCAGAGTGGGATGGTCAGCGGCACCCTGGCCTCACGCCCACTGGATGCCCACAGCCTCCTCCCCACGCCGTGCCAATCAGAACTGTCTCCAGACATTCCCCAAATTCCCAGGGGGCAATCCTCCTCCCCACTCCCTCTAGAAGTACTGACTTCCATCCCCCTCGTAAAGGAAAACCAATGTTGTCCACGTGAAAATCACTTGTACACTTTAAAAGAACCACTTTAATAATTTGTGCATTACACTGATGTGAATTTCTTTTTTTTTTTTTGAGTCAGGGTCTCGCTCTGTCTTACACTCATGGGACATTATTTATTCCCTTTTCACAGGCCAAACATCCATCCACCACATACTGCTACACACAAGGCAGCTGTCCTGTGAAAGGTGAGCCCGGGCGCAGGGACTCACGCCCATAATCCAGCACTTTGGGAGGCCGAAGTGGGCAGATCACCTGAGGTCAGGAGTTTGAGACCAGCCTGGCCAACATGGCAAAACCTGATCTCTACTAAAAATACAAAAATTAGCTGGGTGTGGTGGCGCACACCTGTAATCCCAGCTACTCGGGAGGCTGAGGCAGGAGAATTGCTTGAACCCAGGAGGTAGAGGTTGCAGGGATCCAAGATTGCTCCACTGCACTCCAGCCTGGACAACAGAGGAAGAATTGGTCTCAAAAATAAAAAATAAAAATAAATTTAAAAAAAAGAAAGGTGAGAGCAGTTTGCAAGCTCTGCCCATCTGGATCTACCCTCTGGGTGCTCACAGGCTGGGACACCAGCCTGCTCACCACCAGGGGGGTTTGTGGCTGGGCATGGGCTCACCACTACCCAGCTCACAGGGCCTGAGAGCTACATGGGACTCCTCATGTTGGGGAGCGCAAGGCATACATGGGGGCGTCAAGAGACAAGACCAGGGAATGAGCAGGAGCAGATCGAGGAACCTTCCTATCCTTCTCCCTGGTGCACATCCCTCAACACTAAGGAGGAAGCAAGGAGACCAGACCCTGCATATGAGCCTTAGGTGAGAAGCGAGGAGAGCCCAGAGAATGAAATCAGGGGTGAAGAGGTGGCTGCAGGGGTGAGATGAGAAAGGAGAAGGGGCTGGGCTGAGACTGAGGTTTAGAGTCTAGGCATCTCCCGCACACGGAGATCGGGCTGTCCCCAGCTATAACTGAGAGCTAAGGAGGAATGACAGGGCAGAGAATCCAGGGGGAGGGGCTTCTGTTTCCCCCTCCTTCCATCCATCCATCTGTCTTTCTGAGGCCCAGGTTGTCTTCCAGGTACTAAGAAGACAATGGTGAATAAAACAGCCCCTGGCCTCTCAGAGCTTGTGTTATGGTTGATTAAAATATTAATTTGAAACAGAGTCTGCAAAGTAATCCATACTTCCTATAATTCCAGCTTTTGAAAGCTTAAAGTGAACCTTCTAACTTTTCTTCCAAATTCCAAACAAGTTTTTTTAATGTGGGAAAATATACAACATAAAAATTTATCTTCTTAACCTTGTTTAAGTGTACAGGCCGACAGCATTAAGTACATTCACACTGTTGTCCCACCATCACCACCACCATCCATCTCTAGAACTCCTTTCATCTTGCAAAACTGAAAGTCTGCACCCATTAAATACTAACTTCTGGCCAGTCACAGTGGCTCATGCCTGTAATCCCAGCACTTTGGGAGGCCGAAGCAGGCAGATCACAAGGTCAGGAGTTCAAGACCAGCCTCAGGAGGCTGAGGCAGGAGAACTGCTTGAGCCAGGACCTGGGAGGCGGAGGATGCAGTGAGCCAAGGTCATGCCACTGCATTCTACCCTGGGCTACAGAGCGAAACTCCGTCTCAAAAACAAAACGAAACAAAACAAAAAAAACACTAACTTCCTACTTCCCCTCTCTTCAGCCCCTGGCCACCACCATTCTATTTTCTATCTCTGTGAATCTGACTATTTGACTAAGGGTCAGGCGTGGTGGCTTACACCTGTAATCCCAGCACTTTGGGAGGCTGAGGTGGGTGGATGGCTTGAGCTCAGGAGTTCAAAATCAGCCTGGCCAACATGGTGAGACACTGTCTCTACAAAAAATACAAAAATAGCCAGGCATGGTGGTGCCATACCGGTAGCTACTTGGGAAGCTGAGGTGGGAGGATCATCTGAGCCTGGGAGGTGGAGGCTACAGTAAGTGGAGATGGTGCCACTGCACTCCAGCCTGGGTGACGGAGTGAGATCCTATTTCAAAAAAATAAAAATAAAGGCCGGGCGTGGTGGCTCACACCTGTAATGCCAGCACTTTGGAAGGCTGAGGCGGGCAGATCACCTGAGGTCAGGAGTTTGAGACCAGCCTGACCAACATCGAGAAACTGTGTCTCTACTAAAAATATAAAATTAGCTGGGCGTGGTGGCAGGCACCTGTAATCCTAATTACTCAGGAGGCTGAGGCAGGAGAATCGCTTGAACCCAGGAGGCAGAGGTTGTGGCAAGCCAAGATTAAGCCATCGAACTCCAGCCTGGGCAACAAGAGCAAAACTCTGTTTCAAATTAATTAATTAATTAATTAATTAAAAATAAAGAATCTGACCATTCTAGGCTGAGTGTGATGGCTGATGCCTGTAATCCCAGCACTCTGGGAGGCCGAGGTGGGCAGATCACCTGCGGTCAAGAGTTTGAGATCAGCCTGGCCGACATGGTAAAACCCTGTCTCTATTTAAAATACAAAATAAATTAGCCAAGCGTGGTGATACATGTCTGTAATTCCAGTTACTCAGGAGGCTGAGGCAGGAGACTAGCTTGAACCTGGGAGGCAGACATTGCAGTGAGCCAAGATTGTGCCCCCTTCTCCAGCCTGGGTGACAGAGTGAGACTGTTTAAAAACAAAAAAGGAATTTGACTATTGTAGTACCTCCTGAGTGGACTCACACAGCACTTATCCTTTTGTGTGATCCTGGCTTACTCATTAGCATAATGTCCTCAGTGCCTCCCTGCTGCACATTCCAATGTGTTGGAATTCCTTTGTTTCCAAGGCTGGATGTCCACCTTTTGGCCATCGTGAACAATGCTACAGAACGCTGGTACAGAAATATCTCAAAGACCTGTTTACTAATCTTTTGTGAATATACCCAGAAGGAGGACTGCAGAATCACACGGTGAGTCTACCTTTAAGGTGACTCTATCTTGAGCGTTTTTGGAGCTGCCATACTGTTCCACAGTGACCGCACCATTCTCCATTCCCACCAACAGTGCTCGAGGGCCCCACTTTCTCCACTTCCTTCCCAGCACTTGTTATTTTCTGCTTTTGATAGTAACCATCCTAACGGATGAAACCAAACAAGCTTTATATCAAGTAATTTTATCTTCTCATATTGTGTAAAATCAGTAAGATACCAAAGCAGACAAATGAGAGTCAGGAGCCACATGTGCTTGTCGCTGACCACTATAATGACCCACACGGAGCGACTCTTGTTTGACTTCACTCCCATTCCCAACACCCAGTTCACTTATTTTGAAACAAATGCCAGACATCATATAACTCCACCTCTCAATATCGCATCACACATCTCTAAAAGATAACAACTCTTTTTAAAACTAACCACATCAAGTCCAACAGAGCTTAAAGGTGAAAAAATAAAATATGCTGGGCAAGGTAGCCCATGCCTATAATCCCAGCACTTTAGGAGGCGGAGGAGGGTCAATTGCTTTAGCCCAAGAGTTAAAAACCAGCTAAGGCAACATGGCAAAACCCATCTCTAGTTTAAAAAAAAAAAAAAAAATTAGCCAGGCGTGGCGAGGCATGCCTGTAGTCCCAGCTACTTGGGAAGCTGAGGCAGGAGAATCACTTGAGCCTGGCAGCTAAAGGCTGCAGTGAGTCATAACTGGGCCACTGCACTCCAGCCTGGGCAACAGAGCAAGCCCCTATCCAAAAAAACAAAGTAAAATGGAAATAACCATAATGGCAATACCACCTAAAAATTCACAATTATTTAATATCATCAGATACCTAATCAAGATTCCTATTTATCTGCTTGTTTGGTATATCAAATAATTTAACTTAAGATACACTTCTCTCTCTGTAGAGTAAGGTGTGTTGTTTCATTCTGATCCACTATGAAAGGAAAATGAAACCACTGATAACACCCTTGAACAGTAATGCTTAGGGCTTTCCACAATGTTGCCAATTCTTTTTCTACCTTTAAGTATGTTTATTAAGTAGGTTTTCATAGATGTTATTTATCAGATTGAGAGAGATCCCTCTAAGAGTTTTTGTTTTTGCTTTTTTTTTTTAGATGGAGTCTTGTTCTGTCATCCAGGCTAGAGAGCAATGGCACAATCTCGGCTCACTGCAACCTCTGCCTCCCAAATTCAAGTGATTCTATTACCTCAGCTTCCTGAGTAGCTGGGATTACAGGTGTATGCTACCATGCCTAGCTAATTTTTGTATTTTTAGTAGAGATGGGGTTTCACCATCTTGGCCAGGCTGGTCTCAAACTCCTGACCTCATGATCCACGCACCTCGGCCGCCCAAAGTGCTGGGATTACAGGCGTGAGCCACCACGCCCGGTCAAATTTGAGATTTTTATCATGAATAAACAGTATCTTACGAAATGCTATTTCTGCATTGATTGATATGATCAGGTGCCTTCTTTTCTTTCTTAGCCTGTTGACTGGTGAATTACATTCTGTTGAATGCTGAAACAGCCTTACGTATGTGGACTAGATCCTATGTGGTCATGATGTATAATTCTTTTTATACATCGTCTGATTTGATTTTGTTGAGGACTTTTTAAATGTTTTGTTGAGATTTCTGTTAAAATCTTTTGTCAGTATATTTCAATTCACTTTTCTTTTCAAAATTCTGAAAATTCTACTGGCATGAATATACCCAGTTTTGTTTATTGAACATCAAATATTACACATATTCCAGAGCACGGGCCAGGGACCCTGGGCTCCCTTTTGCTGACCACTGAGGCCGATCTTCTAGTAGATTCAGCTACATAAAAGGTAAGAGTGAGCAACAGTCACAAGGCTATTTTTGAAAAATCAGAGTGTGATGATCACAAATGTGCTTTTAAAAATTACGATTAAAAAAAGCAGGTGGAATGAATGTTTCTGCTGTTAAACCTGGCTTAAATTTACCATCCCCAAAGCAGAAGGACAAATAATTGAAGATGTGCAGTTAAAGTGGCAGGACCTCCTAAAGCAAAGTTCACAACTTTTTCAGATCACAGGCTCTTTGCTCTGTCGCCCAGGCTGCAGCCTCTAACTCCTGGACTCCAGGAATCCTTCTGCCTCAGCCTCCTGAGTAGCTGGGGAGCTACCAAGTCCAGCTAGTTTTTTAAATTTTTTGTAGAAAAGGGGGTCTCACTATGTTGTCCAGGCTGGTCTCAAATTCCTGGGCTCAAGCAATCCTCCTGCCTTGGCCTCCCAAAGAGCTGGGTTTACAGGAGTGAGCCACCACGCCCGGCCCAAACCCTTTTTTTATTTTTGAGACTGAGTCTCACTCTTATCACCCAGGCTGGAGTGCAGTGGCACGATCTCGGCTCACTGCAATTCCACCTCCTGGGTTCAAGTGATTCTCCTGCCTTAGCCTCCCAAGTAGCTGGGATTATAGACGCCCACTACCACACCTGGCTAATTTTTGTATTTTTAGTAGAGACAGGGTTTCACCATGTTCGCCCAGCCCCAAACCCTTTTTAATTTAATGTTAAGATTTCTGGCTGGGCACAGTAGCTTATGCCTATAAACCCAACATTTTGGAAGGCCAAGGTGGGTGGATCACCTGAGGTCAGGAGTTCAAGATCAGCCTGACCAATATGAAGAAACCACATCTCTATTAATACAAAAATTAGTCAGGCGTGATGGTATGCACCTGTAATCCCAGCTACTCGAGAGGCTAAGGCAGGAGAATCATTTGAACCTGGGAGGTGGAGGATGCAGTGAGCTGAGTGCCACTGCACTCCAGCCTGGGCAACAGAGCAAAACTCCATTTCCGGAGCGGAGGGGTGGGGGACGAACAGGCCAGGCACCAACTGAAAACATAAGCAGCAAGTGTAACAGTAATGCCTGCATTCTACATCGACTTCCATCCTGAGCTTCATAAACAATTCTCACAAGCCCTGGCTGACAGCCTCTCTTTAATGTCACAGGTGTGATGTGGCAGCCACTCTAGCAGGGAGCCTCATGTCCACCTGTTACAGCAGTGAGATTGCTAGCAGCGAAAGCTTTAGCACAATCCTTCCAGAAGTTTCAAGCTGACAGGTGAGATGTGCAGGAAGGGCCACCCTTAAACATTTAGGAAATAAGGGGTCTCCCTCAAGACTGAGCTGTAACCTTGGGAGAGTCCAGGTGGAAGTGCTCCTGGGGTCATGGGATTCCTCGCGGGTCCTGGTAATTAATACCCTACAGCCATCCTGTTCCCCGCACCAGGGACAGATTCTTGCCATGGTGTTGGAAGCCATGCCCTTGGATGCAGTATCCCTGGAAACAGAGCATGCACTTGGCCTGAATCCCACAATACCCCAGAGAGCATGCATGAAGACAGGCCCCTGAAACAAGAGCACATTTGCAGGTCAAAATCCCCAAGGAGCTTCAGGGTCCTGGACCAAGGTGGATGGGCACAGGGGTGGGTTCAAGGGCTCTGTTAGGTTTTCTCAAGCTCCGTACCCTCAGGAGCAGCTATTCACATGTGAATGCTAAGTAGTCCTATTCCAGAGCTAAGTTTTGTGGAACAGAGTGAGAAGGGGTCAGATGAAGAGACAGAAGTGGACAGCGTTGCTCATTCCAAGGTTTATCTCTAGAGTAAGCGAAGGTGGGAAACTGGAGAAACCTCAATTAAACACGGATCCCTTTTCTTCCTTATGAGATAGAGTCTCGCTCTGTCACCCAGGCTGGAGTGCACTGGTGTGATTTCGGCTCACTGCAACCTCTGCCTCCCGGGTTCAAGCAGTTCTCTGGCCTCAGCCTCCCTAGTAGGTGGGACTACAGCCATGCACCACAACACCCAGCCAATTTTTGTATTTTCAGTAGAGACGGGGTTTTACCATGTTGGCCAGGCTTGTCTCGAACTCCTGATGTCAGGTGATCCGCCAGCCTCAGCCTCCCAAAGTGCTCGGATTACAGGAGTGAGCCATTGCGCCTGGCCTCATATGTGGATCCTAACAGATGAGGGGAGATGAAACCTCAGATAGTAAAGAGCATGCCCCCATTCATCCACGGCAGCTGTGGGCCATAACAGGGTGCCAGGCAGGATCTTCTAGACATCCCTGTTAAGCTGTACCTGCTGGGCCCCAGCTTTGAATCTCAATCAGTCTGACCTGGGGCTCGCAGGTTTGCTATGGAACATTTCAATGCACTCCCCAACAGAGAACAACAGCATCATAGAAGGTTCATGAATGGTCTTTTCCTCCCCGGCTGGCTAAGGATAGGCCGCCATCATGAATGACACAGTAACTATCCGCACTAGAAAGTTCATGACCAACCGACTACTTCAGAGGAAACAAATGGTCATTGATGTCCTTCACCCTGGGAAGGCAACAGTGCCTAAGACAGAAATTCGAGAAAAACTAGCCAAAATGTACAAGACCACACCGGATGTCATCTTTGTATTTGGATTCAGAACTCATTTTGGTGGTGGCAAGACAACTGGCTTTGGCATGATTTATGATTCCCTGGATTATGCAAAGAAAAATGAACCCAAACATAGACTTGCAAGACATGGCCTGT
>PVKP010045374.1:0-16181 GCA_004027715.1 Plecturocebus donacophilus | reverse complement strand
GCCTGTCACAGCTCTCAGACACACTGAGTGTGTGAACCTTTCTCACATGTTTACTGAGAACCTACTAGATGCTGGAGAAATAGGGCCAGAGACATCCTCATGTGCTCAGCTGGGTGGTCATCGAGGCCCTGAGATGTACTATGGTGACTTACTTTCCAAGTGATGGAATTATCCATATTCTAACTCTGGTGAGGCCTCTGATAGCCAGAAAAATTCTGTCTTACCACTGCCTTGCCTGCTTTGGCTTAAGCCAATATTGGGGCAGCTGGTCAACCATTCAGGATGAAGGACATTCTAACCTTGGGCTGTTAGGGGGAAGATGGCTTCATGGACATCCAACTTCTCTGCTGTCCCATTGCTGAGTTCACCTTCCCTCAAGGATGTGGTTCTGGTCAGAACAGAGGGTTCCAGCCAACCCAGGTGAGGGCTTGGGACAGAGGTCCCCAGTGAGCCCCAGATCTGGATGGGTTGGCCCTACAGATCAGGCAGTGGAGAGGGCCCTGCACTGGGACACACCAGATGGCCCTGGCTGGCTCCTCTTACAATGATCTCTTGCCCTGGGTTTGAGGGATGTGGCTCCATCCAGTCCCTGTCACACATGCAATGTCGCCTTGCTGATCTGGTACCCAGGGCCCTCTGCGTGGTTGCCCTGAACATGTGGCCTCCATCCTGTGGTGACCTCCCTGCCTGGGCCGTGCTGGGTGTGCAGTCATTAGTGAGCACAGCATTGAGTTCTGGAGCCAGTAGGCCTTGATTTGGGGCCTGGCTTCACTTCCCGGCAAGCAAAGCTGAAGATGGGGATGGGTGGGTAGTCCTGCTCTGTGTCCACCCTGGAGGCTGCAGCAAAGACTCCATGGAATGAGGAGGAGTACATAAGGGGAGGCCCGCCCTGGCTGAGGAGAGAGATTCCTAGGGCTTGGGGCTTGCTGTACGCAGCCCTGCGGTGCTGAGACCACCTGGCCAAGAGGGCCATTGCTCATCCCTTCCTGTATTGCTGAGAGGCTCTGTGGGCTCAGTGTGGGAGGCAAGGTGTCTGGAGGCCAGCCCTCAAAGTCCCCTGCCATCTGGGCAGAGTGAGTGGGTCTTGCCCTGACCCTCATAAATGGGGGGGGCTACCTGCTGCTCCGACCAAGGAGACTAGTTGGCAGGGGCAGCTCCTCCCTGTGCCCAGTGCCTGTGCCATCTCCTGTTCCAGGCCCACATCGGGGAGGGGCCAGGATACCTCCCTGGACTCCCTTTGGACTTTGGCTGGTGGGAGATGAGGGGGCTTGGTGAGGCAGCCTCAGGATGGGACATGGGCATTGCCCCGAGGTTGCACGAAATGGGAGATGAGGGGGTGGCCAGATAAGCTGTGCCTCGAACCATGTGGAGCCAGACATCACTCTGTGGGCTGGAGAGTGTGACGGTGCACTGCTTCTGACTGGGAAGGGACTGGGAGACACACTCAGAGCAGATCACTCTAGGGACAGTGGGCCACTAGGGTGAGAACTGCAGGGCCCAGTTCCTAACGGCCACTGGCTCCATTCCACATGCATGCACATCACCTCCCTCGATTTCACGGCAGAGCTCACATGCCACAGACATCCTCCTTTCAGCAGCCAGGCCACAAGTGTTGCCCATCTGTGCCTGTAGCACTCAGGAGGCTGAAGTGGGAGGATTGCTTGAGCCCAGGAGGCAGAGGTTGCAGGGAAGTGAGATTGTGCTACTGCACTCCAGCCTGGTTGACAGAAGGAGCTCTCGCCTCAAAACAAAACAACAACAACAACAACAAATCCAGCACTTCTGGGTGGGGATAAAAGTGAGGCACCAGGGCTGGTACCTACACAGATTACCCCTGCCTCCTGATCACACTGCCCCTCCTGAGGCACCTCTGCTGTCTTGCTGACCTAGACATCTCTGGCTCATGCATGCTGCCAACAGTTCTAGGCCAGTGCCCATGCTAGTGACAAATGAGAAAATAAGAAATACCAACCGCCTCCCCCTTCTGAAGATTATGAGGGTGAAAATTTGACGGCCCTTTCAGTTTGGGCAGCACCCTATGCTGAGCCATTTTCTCCCAAATGAAGACTTTTTTTTTGAGACAGGGTCTCTCTGTCACCCAGGCTGGAGTGCAGTGGCACAATCATAGCTCACTGCAGTCTAGACCTCCTGGGCTCCAGTGATTCTCCTGCCTCAGCCTCCCTAGTAGCTGGGATTACAGGCACGTGTCACCATGCCTGGCTAATTTTTCTTATTATTTTTTAAATTTTTTCTTATTTTTAATAGAGATGGATCTCACTATGTTGCTCAGGCTGATGGTGGGCACTTTGGGGCAGCGGTGTGCAAACGTTGCTCTGAGAATGACACTCCTAGGCACTTTTGTGGTCCCAGTGTGCCCGTGCCCTGGCTGGAGCAGAGGGAGAATGAGGCTTCCTGAGCAGATTAGCTGGTGGGAGGTGTGAGGGGCAAGGCCTGCCGGGATTCCCAGGGGAACAGTGGGAGCAGAGCTGCAGGGTGCCGCCCTGACCCAATCTGCACAGCAGTTCTGTAGGAGCAAGTTGAGCCCTCCCAGCTGCTGCTCTGTTCATTCCTATCATGCCAGGACTGACACACCCGGCTACCCAGGGGTCATCTAAGGTCCCTGTGGTGTCTCTCTGCTGTGATCCTACCCTCCTCCAAGATGGAGCAGTGCTGCTCTGAGGGCCCACGTGGTGGTGACTCTATCCTTGGTGCTGACCTCATGGTGGGCTTGCCCAGAGCCGAGGTTCCTTCTGCCTGCTTAGATCCGTCCAGCTCCTGGGACACCTGGATTCTAATCTCACCTCTCCTGCCTGCAGCAGGCAGAAGGGTCTTGAACAAGTCTCTTCCCTAGTTTGGGCCTCAGTCCTCCCATATGTAATATCTGTCAGCTTAGGGAAAAAAATCCCTAAAATGCTCCATAAGGGTTCCCCATGAGGAAAAGGTTTTTTGTTTTGTTTTTGAGATGGAGTCTTGCTGTACTGCCCAGGCTGGAGTGCAATGGCATGATCTCACTGCAACCTCTGCCTCCTGGGTTCAAGTGATTCTCCCCTCTTAGCCTCCCAAATAGTTGGGATTACAGGTGTGAACCACTGCGCCTGGCCTGAAGGAAGGGTTTTTAGCAGCCAAGAGAACCAGGTTGTAGTAGCTGAGACTTGGGCAAAGTAGAGTCCCACAGCACCTATGCAGGTCTCATCTATCTGGGGCACTGGCTGCTCCATTTCTTTCTTCTTGTGCTTGCCCAACTGCTATGGAATAAGGGGTAACCAGGTTGGTGGCCAAGGACCACCTATGGGAGCAGTCTGGCTTCCTGGGACAGACTTGCTCAGGGTGGCAAGAACCTCCAAGGACATGACTTGGTGCCTCCTTTTATAGGCAGGGAGACTGAGGCCAAGTGAGGGGTGGGCCTTGCACCCAGGGCCACTCAGCATCTGCAGCCACTGGGACTCCATATCAGGTCATTTTTTACCCATGGGATGGACCCCGTTGTAACCCTGCCATGTCAGAGGGCCTGCTGTTGGGGTCTTTGGCCAGGTGGAACAGGTAGGGGGGTGGTCTTGGAACAGGGTAGGCACTTCATGGTTAACCAATTACCAGGCCTCACTGGATGCCTCTGTGGCTCCTGTACCCTGGCCTGTGGGTGGGAAGCTGACAGGGCCATGGTCCCCAAGATCAGTCTCCATGGGACTCATTTGATCTGCTTGGTTTACTCCAGGGAAGCCCGGGCAGAATTCTCCAGGGCAGCTGGGGGTGGGACAGCAGTCTCCACGAAAGAGGCCAAGTTAGTAAGGGGACGCAGGGGCATCAGGTTGCTGGGACAGTGACCTGAGCTGGAGGGGTTAGCTCCAGGGACCTCTGTCTGGGATGTACACTTACTCCCTAGAGACGCCAAAGGTGAGCTGGCCTTGGAGACACCCCTGGTCCCTCTTGTCCCACCTGCCCACTTCTGAAAGCCCACCACCCTCTCATTAGCTCAGGGAGGCTGCCTGGAGGTCGAGTCCTTTAAGAGAAAGGAGGAAGTAGGGCCTGGGAAGAACCTGTCCTGGGGACACATACGCCTTCCTGCCAGGATAGCCTGGGCAGGGGAGTGCAGGCCTATTTCTTCCTTGGGACAGGCCGAGCCCTGAGCTGGAGCTCAGGTCCTTTGGAGACCACTTCTCACCCAAGGCTTTGTAGAAACAGTGAGAGGGGTCTGCTCCTGTGCCAGCTTGCAGTGGGGGACGGAATTTTCTCTTTCACGTTAGAGTGGGAGAAGAAGTCAAATAGGCATATACAAGTACCAATTTCTTCTAATTTCCTGTTACACTGGAATACTTCTGAAACTACTAATAGTTGGGTAACAAGAAAAAAGTTATCTGGTTGATGTAGGTATTATTTATTATGTAACAATTAGTTCTGAGACAAATCCAATTCAAAACATATTACTGAGGATTCTATATTAGTATATTTTAGAAATGCTATAATACAAACCTGATTTTCCAATACATTTTCTTATATAACATTTAAGGAATTTTTCACTGTCATTATTTGGCTCTGGAAAATCTTTACAGGAAACATTTGTTACACCAGAAAACAAAATTGAAGTATAGTTGTTACGCACGGTTAAAAGGGATGATATGCACAAACTATAATAATTACAAATCAGTGCTTCTTTTGAATACTTTGAATGTAAACTTTAAAAATAATCAGTGTTTTAGATAAATATAAAACATACTTCAAGAACTGATTTTAACATTTCCTTTACTTTCTAATGCTCTTTAGAAAAAATTCCTTTCTGATTCATTCAGCAGCAAGAGCCCAAAAATGGTATTCCAAACCAGGATTCACCTTGTCCTCTTCCGAAAGGATCTGAAGAGGTTTTGGATTGCTTAAAGATATTGCCAGAAGGAATCTTAGGGTAAATCTAAGCTAAAAACACTGAATCCAGAGATCAGGTCTCTCAGCCATGCCGGAGTCACCATCAACCACTTGGGGTTAAACTGCATTGCTATGAATGGAAGGTGACTCTGAGGGGCTTTAACCATGCCAGAGCTGATGAAAGGGTTTCAAATATCAGTAAGAACAGTAAGATCACGGCTGAGAAGGGTGACAAGATATCCTGAATGGTGTGAACCATTTTACACTTGATTCTATTTCCCAGAGCTCTTTGGGAAACAAGCTAGAATTTTCCTGGATGGTGCTGGCCATCAAACAAATGAGTCACCTCATTAAATAATTCAAAAACATTTCCTGTTGGTTTCATACTACCAACAGTTGAAACATTTTAATGGATAGGAGAAATTATGGGTTTAAAATTAAATTTTCTGTCACTGAAGATGTTTTAATAAACTGGTTATCAGACTGCTTATGAGAATGTCAGTACCATATATACAACTGCTTTTAGTCCTTCCAGTCTTTCTCTTGGCAAGATTTGTGGTTATCTACTTTTTGCTACCTATCGATCACCTGTTTTGGACATTAACTGTCAATTACTGGCTGCAGAATATATGTGTGTGTATATACATGAGATGTAACTATACAGATGCATGTTAAATTGTAGACATGAGGTCCATTATTTCAGAGCTATACTCTGACTATGAGACATGTTTATATTTACACACACATACCTGTCCAGCCCCAACCCAACATTCATTCATATAAAAATATATGACTATTGTAGAATCTTTCATTTACCTATCACTAAAAATATGTTATTTCATTCTAATATCTTTTTATCTAGCCTTGCCAATCAGTGTGGTAAGATTGGAATATAAAATATTTTTATTATTTATTTAAAATTATTATTATTATTTTTTGAGACAGGGTCTTGCTCTGTCGCTCAGGCTGGAGGGCAGTGGCTCACTGCAGCCTTGGCATCCTGGGCTCAAGTGATCCTCCTATCTTAGCCTCCCTAAGTAGCTGGGACCACAGGCATGAGCCACCATGCCTGGCTTATAAAACCTTTTAAAAATACATTTCCTAGCAGAAATTAATTTATTTTAAAAGTCTAGTTTTAAAGCAGCAGTTAGAAACTTTGTTCTTATAATATGTAAATAATACTGTTATATCAAATTGTGGATTTAAATATTTTTAATTTAAGTTTCTTTCTTATCTCTTAAAAAAAATAAAAGAGATTTCTGTGTTACTTAATGGCTTCTCCATTCTTCCAATTCCAAGGAATACAAAGGTCTCCGTCTTGCATAACAGAGTAAAAATGTGAAACGCAGAGGTGCATCCCATGTAGGTAAGGCAGTGATTGTTCTAGAAGTCTCTTACAACAATCCACCATTTGTATACTAGAAATGCTGGGCTCTTTATATAACTTCTCCAGAGAAAATTTCTTTGTTGACGCCTGTATCAATTCATTTTCAATAACCTTTAACCTATTATATAGAGAATAAAAATATTGCCATAAGCTGTAACCAAATAAAATAACACACAATGTAAATACAGTCTTACATACTGGGGCTATAACTGCACTCACAACACTGAAAATGCCACCCACAAAGGCCAAATTAAACATTTGGAAGGCATGCCGAAAGCCATCATGCATTAAATCTTTTGAGTTACTGCCACGTGGATCTTTAAAATATTTGTTAATCTTTTTAGCAGTAAAGGGCTACAAATAACATAAAATTTAAAAAGCTCTTGTATTGCCTTACCTAGAAGCTGTTAGTGACTGAAGAAAGCAGAAAATGAAGAATATAAAACCTCTAGCTTTAGGAGCCACCTAAAGTTTTACCCTTGGGCAGTAATGCCATCTAAAGATTTCCCATGTAAACAGCAGGCTCACAGCAAACCAGGATCCTGAGGAGGACAGGTTCTCTTCACTCTGACTCTCCTATCTCACCAGCCCCCTGTCTGTTCCCTCCCCTGTGCCTGACGTTACAACTCTCTTATTCCATCAGGGGCTTCAGTTCAGGTCTACAAAGTATACAACTCTAGGCAGAACTCAGTGTCTCAAATACTTTCTCCCATAGGTGGCAAGTGCCTAGGGATATGGTGCTTTGGTAAGTGAATTCAGTGTGCTACATCTAGACCAACACATGAGTTACTCAGCAAGTCCATTTAACAGAGTAAAGCAAAACTGCCACGGTTGTATCCCTGAACCAGTCTATTTTAATCCTTCATTGGTTTAAGATGTCCAAATAGCTTATATTTAATCACTCTTAAACTCTGCATAGAAAAGTAGGTACTATAAAATTTCCATCAACTAGACAGTAAAAAACAGAAATGGTCATAGCAGTTAGTTATCCTGGCCTATAATACTGAATCCCTTTCTCTAACAATACCCTGATCACTTCTCAAGTGCTGTTTGCTTTTTTTTGTAAGATTACTCCCCTATGCAGTGCTGCTTAGAGATTTAAGAAAGACAGACAGCAGTCAGGGCTGACGGTTCTGAAAATGCATCAGCTGGGCCTGCTTCTAATCTCTCCAGGGTTAGACAGGAAGAACTCTTAAACTTCTATCAATAGCAGGGGATGAGTAACTTTTTCTGTTAAGGGATTTTTCACTTGTCAAGAAAAGAGATACTAACAACTAGGCTTAGAAATGAAAAGCCTTGCAGTGTGACTATGTTGCTGCATAGTTCTCCAACAGTACATCTTTAAAATCTGGGCAAGACTCTCATTCTCATTCCTTTCAGGAGAAGCCTACAGTCTCATCCCCGGGTTTCCCAGTACCCATGGGTCACAAGCTTTATATCAGGAGAACCCATCAGTTCTTCTGGGGTACAATCTTAGAGAAACATGTAGTCCTGAGAAGGCAGCCCTTGGTAAGGCTCCCCAGGGTTGTCCTCTCAACAGGAAAATAACATGTACCAGCCTCTCATCATCCTTGGGTGCCTCTGCAGTCTGCAGGAGATTAAATTTCTTTTTTTTTTCTGAGACAGAGTCTCACTCTGTCACTCAGGCTGGAGCGCAGTGGCACGATCTTGGCTCACTGCAACCTCTGTCTCCCAGGTTCAAGTGAGTCTCCTGCCTCAGCCTTCCAAGTAGTTGGCATTACATGCATGCACCACCATGCCAGCTATTTTTGTATTTTTAGTAGGGATGGGGTTTCGCCATGTTGGCCATGCTGGTCTTCAACTCCTGACCTCAGGTGATCCGCCCACCTTGGCCCCCACAAAGTGCTGGGATTACAGGCATGAACCACTGTGCTCAGTTTAGGAAATCAATATTTAAAATCCTTTTAAAAATTATTTTTTGATTTTCCTTATACTTTCTTTGCTTTATTATATTAATACTTGAGAGAGAGAAGATAGAGGCTGAGAACACACTAGAGAAACATTGGAACATGGGTATCTGTGTAAGTACAGGGATTGTGGAACAGGCCTGGAACCAGAACAGAACTTCTGTTCTGTTGGTGAGAGGTTTTCTTCCAGTGTTAAAAAATAGGCCACACATTTCCTAGAGGAAAATGAACCTCCTTTCTCTTAACAAAAATTATATCTTAAAAATGTATTTATTACTTATTTATATTATTTTTACAGATAGGGTCTTACTCTGTTGCCCACGTTGGAGTAAAGTCATTGCAGCCTTGACCTCCTAGGCTCAAGTGAACCTCCCACCTCAGCCTCCTGAGTAGCTGGGACCGCAGATGCACACCAACATACTTAGCTAATTTTAAACTTGTCTGTAGAGACAGGGTTCCCCTGTTGCCCCGGCTGGTCTTGACCTCCTGGCCTCAACTACCTCAGCCTCCCAGAGTACTAAGATTACAGGTGTGAGCCACTGCACCCAGCCTATTTTCTAATATATATATTTTAAAACACTAAGTTTAACGATTCTACCTTTAACATCAGAATGTGAATGCCACAAGGGTATTTGGCCTGTTTGCCTGTATCAGCACTAGTGACTTTTTACAGTGCTTGGTAGGCATGTAAGTACTCATTAAATATTAGTTGAATGAATAAATGAACATTTTTTTAAACGGTTGTTTTTTGTTTTTCTTTTTGAGACAGAGTCTCACTCTGTTGCCCAGGCTGGAGTGCAGTGGCATGATCTCTGCTCACTGCAACCTCCGCCTCCTGGATTCAAGCAATTCTCCTGCCTCAGCCTCCCGAGTAGCTGTGACTACAGGCGCCCGCCACCATGCCAGGCTAATTTTTGTATTTTTAGTAAAGATGGGGTTTCACCATGTTGGCCAAGATGGTCTCAAACTCCTGACTTCAGGTGATCCGCCCACCTCAGCTTCCCAAAGTGCTGGGATTACAAGTGTGAGTCACAGCACCTGGCCTTGAGGTAGGGTCTCGCTGTGACTCGGGCTGGAGTACAGGGGCGTGACCATGGTTCACCGGAGCCTTGACCACCCAGGCTTAAGCAAACCTCCTGCCTCAGCTCCCCAGGTAGCTGAAACTCCAGGTGCACACCACCATACCCAGCTAAGTTTTAACTTTTTTGTAGAGATGAGGTCTCACCATGTTGCCCAGGCTGGTCTTCAACTCCAGGGCTCAAGTGATCCTCCTGCCTCAGTCTCCCAAAGTGCTGGGATTACAGGTGTGAGCCACCATGCCCGGTCTTTAGTCACTGTTTCTACTTCATGCAAGTATCAGAACTACGTAAACATTCTTCTATTACTGTACATTTTGCTTGTTTCCAGCTTATTGAAGTGATTTTAAAATTTGAAATATATGATATAGAGTAAAAGGAAACATCTGAGTGGGTTACTATAAAAACATAAAGGAGTGTCCCTGCTAGAGAGAGGTGGTTGATTCTCAGGCACAGGTTACCCTGGTTTATTACTACCCTACAGAAAAACTGTGAACTAGCTTATCACCAGCCTCCAAAGGACTAGGGGTTCCACAGGCAGCAAACACTGTCCACATGCCAGCCAGGCAATGCTAAGAGATAGGAGCTACAAGTCGTACAGTCTTGGGATGGGCATGTGGGTTGTACATACTAGCTCAGAATAGTGTGGGGTTTTTTTTTCCTTTTTTAAACTGTTCAGCAAGCTGAGGGTCCTGCAGAGCTACTCAGAGGACCCTGTGAGTATGGGTGGCCTCTAGTTCCTATTCTCTTGAACTAGAACAGCTGAGAGCTTTAATCTTATTAGGTTGATGCAAAAGTAATTGCAGTTTTTGCCATTTTTTTAATGAACTGAAACTTAAGAATCCACCTTATAAGTTAAAAAGTATCTGAAAACCACTCTCTAGGAACATGCTTCATCAAAGGAAAGAAGTTGGTCTTCATCACTGCCCTGCAAATATAATGAAGGTGTCTTACTAGGGCAGGGACAGCAGAGTAAAGGAAGGGAGGACTCCAAAGCGGAGGAGAGGCTCCTGGGCCCAGAGTCAGGGGCACCACGGTGATGACTGAGCAGGAAGAAAGGCTGGGACCAGCAACAAGTGGTTCCTCTTCTTGGGCACTAAATATAGGGATGAGGACTCTGGGGCCCAGAGCCAGAAAGAGGCTAAGGAAGCAGGTGAAAGGTCAATGGGTATTTCCTGAAGGCCTCCTGTGTGCCAGGCACCCATCCCAGCTGGCACTGGAGGGCACAAAATACACTGAATTCTGCCCTCAGCGGGTTTACCTTCTGTTGGGAGGGAGAGAGAGAGAGAATACATTAAGGAGGAAACAGCAAATTTGCCAAGGTGGATAGAGAAAGGCACACCAGCTGAGATGGAGACAGAAGTACAGCAGAGGGTAGGGGCTCCTTGTTGCAAGTTGTGTGGCCAGAGAAGGCAGAATGTGAGCAGGGCCTGAGGAAGCTGAGATTTGAGGAAGGAGCGCCCCAGGCTGGGGGAAAGCACACAGGCCCAGGAGCGGATACACATCCAGAGTGCTTGAGGAAGGTAAAAAGGCTGGAGCAGAACGAGTGAGAGGAGAGGCCCAGCAGCTGAGCTGAGAGAAGCAGGGGAGTGAGCAGAGGGCCTTGTGGGCACCAGGCAGGGGAGTGACAGCTCCAACTAGCTTCCCACTTCCGCTCTGAGAACAGTCCACTTCGGGTCGAGGAGGTACTGAGTGTGGAAGTCTGAAGACCAGACAAGGGGCCATCAAAAACTGATGGAGGCTCAGACCAGGTACGGCAGGAAAGGAAAGAAGCGGTGAGTTTTTTTCCAGGTGTGCTCTGAAAGGTGGACTGGGGTCGGGAGTGAGATGGGAGATGAATCAAGATGACTCATGGGTTTTTGTTCACCTGAGCAACTGACAGTATGGAACATTCAGAAATTGATCTATTTGAATTTTATTTCTTTTCACTTTCCTTTCTCACAGTCTAATAGCATTACTCCAAAGCTATAAAATGGCCATAGAGAAAAAGAGGAAAAGCAGCCGATAGGTTACAGCAAACAAAATAATCAGTCCTAATGATGAACAGTTGGCTAGCATTGCCTTGAGGGTTAAAGCAGATGTAAAATTTAGAAAAGAAATAGCAGGAACAAATACTTAACAACCAATCAAGAGGTAGGGTGTGATAGGATCTGGCCTACTGAGTTGTCATCAATTCCATAAGGAAAAAAAAGGGATGCTGCTCCTTCATTTATTTTATACATAAAATGATCCCACTGTCTCGTGAGAAAAGAACATGGTTAGTTGCCATCTCTTCTCTCTCCTTACTTATTTTTCAGAGATGGAGTCTCACTCTGTCACCCAGGTTGGAGTACAGTGGCCTGCTCTTGGCTCACTGAAACCTCCGCCTCCTGAGTTCAAGTGATTCTCCTGCCTCAGCCTCCTGAGTAGCTGGGATTACAGGTGCATGCCAGCACGCCTAGCTAAGTTTTATATTTTAGTGGAGACAGGGTTTTACATGTTGGCCAAGCTGGTCTCAAACTCCTGACCTCAAGTGATCCTCCTGCTTCGGCCTCCCAAAGTGCTGTGATTACAGGTGTCAGCCATTGCACCCAGCCTCTCTCTATATTTAAAATCCTGGCTTTTTAAATGAGCACTTTGTGGAAACTGAGCCTCGCATAAACAGTAAGGCAGGAGAACTGCTTTCACCAGCACCCTGCTAAAAAACCTGTTCTCATAACTCTGTCCTCTTCTCTCCTTGAAACGTCCCTCCATGGACATGTGCAATGGCACCCCTCTACCTTCCATCCTGTTCCCTGCTATTGCCTTCCCTTGTCCCTTGTGCTCCCAGGGTGTCAGCTTTAGCTCTTCCCACTTGACTGTGCTCCAGTGACCACTGACAAATTTACATCACTTACATCTACTAGAAATAATTCTAGGAGGCAGAGACCATGTCTGAATCTTTCTATCAATGGCACTGATCTCAGCTTTGGGCACATAACAGTCATAGTAAATGCTGGCTAAATAAACGACCTCATTTCTTCACAGGCGATGCATAAAACATTATCAAGCAATTTATCTTACCACCTACAAAATAGTATACTGTTTGCTATAATAGGACTCCTTCAAATATACAAACAACATAAAAACAACACTGCTTAGGAACTAAAATGAGACATGTATTTTTTTGAGACAAGATTTTATTGTCACCCAGGCTTGAGTGCAGGGGTGTGATCACAGCTCACTGAAGCCTTGACCACCTGGGCTCAATCAATCTTCCTACCTAGCTGGGATACAGGCAGGTGCCACCATGCCTGGCTAATTTTTTTTTCTGCACCATATTACCCAGGGTTTCACCATGTTGCCTAGCCTGGTCTTGAACTCCTGGGCTCAAGTGATCCTCTCACTTCGGCCTCCCAAAGTGCTGGGATTATAGGCTTGAGCCACTGTGCTTGGCCTAAAATGATTTTTTACTTTAAGTTTTCTTCTCAACTTAACTAAAATGCAGATATAAAGTTTTCTTTATATCAATAGTTAAAAGGTTTAGTTATTATTTATTATTTATTTTTTAAGAGATGGAGTCTAACTCTTTCACCCAGGCTGGAGCGTAGTGGCATGATCTTGGCTCACTGCAACCTCCCCGCCTCCTGGGTTCTAGCAATTCTCCTGCCTCAGCCTCCCGAGTAGCTAGGACTAAGGCACATGCTGCCAGCCTGGCTAATTTTTTTTTGTATTTTAGTAGAGACGGGGTTTCACCATGCTGCCAAGGCTGGTCTCAAACTCCTGAGCTCAGGCAATCCACCCACCCTGGCCTCCCAAAGTGCTAGGATTACAGGTGTGAGCCACTGCGCCAGGCCTTTTTTTTTTTTTTTTCTTTTTTTGAGACTGAGTCTCACTCTGTCATCCAGGCTAGAGTGGCTAGAGTGCAGTGGCGTGATCTCGGCTCACTGCAACCTCCGCCTCCTGGGTTCAAGCCATTCTCCTGCCTCAGCTTCCTGAGTAGCTGGGACTACAGGTGACTGCCACAACACCTGGATAATTTTTATATTTTTAGTAGAGATGGGGTTTCATCATGTCGGCCAGGCTGATCTTGAACTCCTGACTTCAAGTGATCCGCCTACCTCGGCCTCCTAAAGTGCTGGGATTACAGGCGTGAGCCACTGCACCTGGCCTAAGATGATTTTTTTACTTTAAGGTTTCTTCTCAACTTAATTAAGATACAGATAAAGTTCTTTTTATATCAATAGTTAAAAAAATTTTAAACAATAAAGATTCCTGTTAATGAAGTAATAATCAGTATTTTTCCTTGTTGCCAGTCTTTTAAATCTGGAAAATTCCTTGCTGATATTCTTATTTTTCATTCTGTTCCTGAATTGACTTTTATATTAAGAAGCTGTCCTTCTCAAACTGAAGTCTATGGTGGTAACATAATTTAGGTTATTATACTTATAAAACATGTAATCTCTTGCAGGTAGGGAATATATAAATATGGAATATCTACAGATTAGTCAATTTCCTAAGCTTCCTACAGTTTCCAAGTCCCATATTTATGAGTTCCAAATATCTGTCAGTTAGACTGAATGATGTGACTTTACAGAGGACTGGCAGTACTTACTCTTCCTTTCTTTTCATGTTCTCTCTTGCCTGCTGAGCTTTGGTGAGAATAAACCACTGGAGATTTGCTGGATCACAGAGTGTTGGAATATTAAAATGCCCGAGTTCATGCAAGCTTGGAGCATATCTGTCACTGCAATAAAATATACATTAAAGGAAAAACCGTTGACCCTCTCCTCTCCCCTAACAGGGAGAATTTTTATTAGTCTTGGGGAAAATTAAAAAAGAAAATCATCAAGAAAAGCCACCTCAAAAGTACAGCAAACATTGACTAAAGCTTTGCTGCCCCTGAAGACACTCTTCTTCAGGATGGTGACATACTTGCAAGCCCTCTGATCTTTCTTTTCTATCACATGCCAGGGGTGACCTGCTGCACGGTGAGGTTGTGAGAGTTAAAGGCAGAATGCATGTAAATACGCAGCACAGCGCTCGGCAAACAGCGTATACATCACAAATGTTGGCTACCGATTTAATATTAGTTTAATCTTATAATGTTTTCCACTGGATTGACTTTGCCCAGTAAATCTGTTCAGCAATATATTCAAAGAAAGTTCTAGACATTAAATCCTTCAGTCCTCCCATGCTGGTGTTTCTAGTATGTAGAAGAGGGTTGCTAACACAAGTAGTGGCATTCTTTTAATTCCTAAGAACTACGCATCGAAATACAAAACAACTTAATGCATTTACACACACAATCCACCTAAGGGAAGGAATCGAATAATTCTTCTATCTTAGATATTTACCTGTTAAGGATCATTTGTAAACCACGCAAACTTCGAGGGTGAAAAGGTATTCTATTTTTCAACAGTCTATTATAAAACACATCAAGAAGAGAGTAATATTCTTCAAGTGTCAATACTGGCTGTAATTCTTCAATATAAACAACTTGTATGCCACCTAAAAGATAGCTTATTTGGTCTTCTAAAAGCATCAGCCTCCTCTGAAGGTCAAAATAACTTGGCAATCTTTCAAAAAGCTACAGTATTAAAAAAAGGAAATAATTAGTTTTATGTTACCATAATAATTTGATTTTAGAATTCCAATAAATGGCATTAAGACATTTTAACAAGAAAATGACTTTCATAGAAGGAAAGTTCAAGTAAAAGATTAAAAAAAAAGACAATGTAATGCTAGAAATATTAATATTCAAAACAAACCACTGTAAATCTTTTTTAAAAAATTTATTTTACTTTAGGTGAAATGCAAATCAAAACCACACTGAGATATCATCTCATGCCAGTTAGAATGACGATCATTAAAAAGTCTGGAGACGGGAGAGATCCAAGATGGCCGATTAGCAACAGCACAGGAATGTAGCTCCCAGTGAAAGCGCAGAGAACGAGTGGACGCTGCATTTTCCGACGAATTTTTGTTGCCCACAGACCGGGAGATTCCCGGCAGAGGAGACACACGGGTCGCCAGCGCGACTCTTTTGGCCGGCGCGGCTGTTTTGCTGGCGCCCCAGCGAGGCGCTTCCCGGTGCGGAGTATACGGGACGGACGGGCTCGGCTGGTCCCATCCCCACAAGGAAAACTGCAATTGGAAGCGCTGAGGACTGAGAGTTTCACAGCAAGCACAGCGAACCCGGGAAGGTCCGGCACTGTGGGGAAGGGGCGTCCGCCAAAGGAAAACTAAGAAACAAAAAAATTTCATCACCGAGTGGAGAGAGATCCAAGATGGCCACGTAGCAGCAGCTCAGGATTATAGCTCCCAGTGAAAGCGCAGACAGCGAGTGGATGCCGCAATTGCAGACGAATTTTTGATGCCCACAGACTGGGAGATCCCCCGCGAAGGAGCCACACAGGCCGCCAGCGTGACTCTTTTGGCCGGCGCGGCGCTTCTCGGGGCGGATTGTACGGGACTGGATGCCCTTTTAGTTGGGCTCCGCTGGTCCAATCCCCACAAGGAGAACAGCAATTGGAAGCGCTGAGGACAGAACAAGCACAGCTGAACCCGGGAAGGCCCAGCTCTGTGGGGAAGGGGCGCCCCCCGAAGGAAAACTAAGAAACAGAAAAAACTTCATCACCAACAAGCTAGACGTCCACTCAGAGGCCCAATCTGAAAGTCGGCAACTACAAAGACAGGTGGATAAATCCACAAAAATGGGAAGAAACCAGTGCAAAAAGATTGAGAACACCCGAAATCAGAATGCCTCTCCTCCTACAGGGGATCACAGCTCCCCATCAGCAAGAGAACAAGGCTTGACGGAGGATGAATGTGATGAACTCACAGAATCAGGCTTCAGAAGGTGGATAATAAGAAACTTCTGTGAGCTAAAAGAACATGTTCTAACCCAATGCAAAGAAACTAAGAACCTTGAAAGAAGATTTAACGAAATGTTAACGAGAATGGACAACTTAGAGA
>PVKP010045373.1:0-16245 GCA_004027715.1 Plecturocebus donacophilus | reverse complement strand
TTTGTTTTTTTTTGAGATGGAGTCTCACTCTGTCACCCAGGCTGGAGTGCAGTGGTGTGATCTTGGCTCACTGCAATCTCTGCCTCCCAGATTCAAGCAATTCTCGTGCCTCAGCCTCCCAAGTAGCTGGGATTACAGCTGCATGCCACCACGCCCAGCTAATTTTTAGATTTTAGTAGATACGGGGTTTCACCATGTTGACCAGGTCTCGAACTCTCGGTCTTAGGGGATCTGCCCACCTCTGCCTCCCAAGTGCTGGGATTACAGGCGTAAGCCACCGTGCCTGGCCCCAGTAGACTTTTGACTCAGCAAGATTTATGCTTTCAAAACAACCTTTAGACAGATGAACCTAAAAAATGCTTTCCTCCAAAAATAAAGTGTTTCTTCAACATAAAATGCGGACTAAAATAGACATGAAATAAAAATGCTGGCAGGGAGGCTTGGGTGGCCCCATGCAGGGCCACAGGACCCCTGAAAGCGCTGCCCCCACAGAGTGGAATGGTCTGAGGGTTTGTTTTCTCCCTACGCTCTTCATTTCCACTGGGATTTTGCATTAGCACGAGCTTAATACATGTTAAGCCTCCCCAGCTGGATGATTAACTGCTTGATGTCAGACATACATCTGGTGAATACCCTTTATCCTATCCTTTAATGATCACGTAGAGAAGGGACCACAGATAGAGTGTAATAAAATTCTTGATAGATTTTGACCACCCCCATAAAATAGCTCTGAAGTTTGAAATAAGAGAGAACTCGTGCAGTGCTCCCCAAGGCGTGAGAAGGCTCTTCCTAGGCATGTGTTTATTGACCCTTTCAGCAAGGCTGCAGTCTACACCCCGCGGCATCGGGAGTCACTTTAGCATCCTTGAAGAAGTGTGGGCTGCTAATCATTGTTTAAATGAGCATCTGAAAATTGGCCTCTGAAAGTAATGTATCCCTTGAGCCAAATACAATATAGCCTATTTTATGAAACCACAATAAAGTCATGTTGAAATAATGCTTAGAAAGTGACTAAAAGCCACACACATTTTTTAGAGTGAAGGGAGATCAGAAGTCAGGCTGAGAACTCCCAAATGTTTGCTGTCTCCGTATTCACACAGAGAAACCATGTCTAAGATGGCCCATTTCTGTGACTGGGAAGCATTTAGAACACACAGCTTCCCCTATAGGAAACTCTCCAAAATAATTATGGTTCACAGAAGTCTGCCAAGTTTTGGTCTTGTAGCCTAACCCTTGGAAAACCAGCTGGACTATGCAGAAGTTTTAGCTCCTGTTTCAACTGCTGGACTTCTCTCTTAGGAGCATGCACTTTTAATAGTTCTGAAACAATGTTCTCTTTGACGAGGGCTATTTGAAGTGTTCGTTACAGACTCGAATTGGGCCTGAAGTGGTCGGCTCTTGAGACCTATGACCCACTTTTAAATCTATTGACCACCTGTGGAGAATATCCCCATAAAAAGGCTATAAATATGCTCATTTTAATCACAGCCAACTCTTGATGCACAATTATCACATGCAGTAAGTCCTGTGCCATGCAAAGTTACAGACACAGTCTCATCCAAATCTCACAATAATTTGACAATCTCAGGACTTGTATCATTCTCCTTTTCCTAATGAGTACACGGAGGCTCAGCAGTGAATTAGCCAGTTCAGCGACAAAGGCAGGCCCCTGAAATCCCCTAGGCAGAGTGCAAAGCCCAAATGCATTAGTCGGTTCTCACACTGCTAATAAAGACACACCTGAGGCTGGATAATTCATAAAGGGAAGAGGCTGAATGGACTCACAGTTCGCATGTCTAGGAAAATCTCAGGAAACGTACAATCGTGGCAGAAGGGGAAGCGAACACACCCTTCTTCACATGGCATCAGGAAGTAGGTAGCACGAAGGGGACGATCCCCTTATAAAGCCATCAGATCCCGTGAGCACTCACTATCATGAGAACAGCAGCGTGGGCCCTGGGATCAAATTACCTCCCACCAGGTCCCTCTCACGACACGTGGGGATTATGGGAACTGCAATTCAAGATGAGATTTGGCTGGGGACACAGTCAAACCGTAGCACAGTGCCACAACCACATACCATCTGTACAAAAACTCAAGCCCAAAACGACGGTGTCCCTGCTCCAAGAACACCCCCTGCGTTCACACCTTGACCTCTGTTATTTCCTGGCATGCCCGTGGCCCTTCTGCAACTTCCGCGTGAAGGACTCACTTCCTCTTCTCCCTCAATGGCAAGTGGCCCCGCATTGCACTGACAGCTTCTGTATTGTTTTTGGTTTGGGGTAATTTTTAAATTATTGAGTTTGTTATATTTTATTTTACACTTTCTTTAGGATAGTTCAAATCCTTGTGCACAAGGGCCAAGGGTCTATTTCCTTGCAGCTCCGGAGTCCATGCAGCAAAGCAGGTGTGCATCGAGCCCTGTGCACACAGCATGTGCCCTCACTCTCAGCTCATCTGGGCTCCCCTCCCACCATCCTGGGCCATCCGCAGAGCTCTGGGAATTTGTCCCCTAAAATGAAGAAATGGGGAAATGCAGATCAAGGCCTCTGGGGGGCGGAGCATGTCTGATACAGTTTCTAAAGTTTTCAAATCACGAAACATTTCACATGAATACATTCCTCAAGGTTCAAAGGATTATCTGAATACAGCAAATTTTCCGAGGTTTCTTTTGCAGATCATCCATCTCCCTACTCATTCCTGGCAGGAGACAGGGAGGAGGAGGAAAATGGTCGTCAGCCCTGCGTCCTCAAACAGCAGTGCGGATGGGGTTGACCTGATTTATCATCAACACTTTACAGAGAAGGAACTCCTGTGGCTTGAAGGCGGAGAGACAACTGGCGCTCCTGGGAGCTGATCCAAGGTCCCCTGGTGAAGGGGGAGGCACCTGCACCTGCAGACCTGGGAGGAACCGGTGGGACCCGCAAGGCTTCCCCAGGAGCAACCATCTCTGAAGGGAGGTCAGTGGATTTGCACCTGGTTCAATAGCTTTAGGGAAAAGGCATCGAATGAATGGGCTGATGACAGTCTCCGGGGCTTCTGAGGAGGAGCCACAGAATTCTGTCCTTAGCCTGCTCCCTTTCCAAAACCAGTTACAGTGTTGCAGATGAAGAAAGACATTGACCATCTGCATATCAAATGGAAACAGTGTAAACACGGGATAGTTTACGAGAGGCTGGATAGCAAAATTTTAAAAAATCATGGCTTAAAATTATGGTGGCTATGAGACTGAGCCAATACCTACAATATGAAATTTAACAAAGCCAAAGTCATGACCAGATTGTCCAAGTACTGGAGCTGCAGTGTTTTAGACGATCAAGTAATCACTGGTTTGAAAATACTCAATAAAAAGCAAATGCTTAGATAATTTCCTCAACCCTCTAGAGTGAAAGCACTTCCTTTGATAAGTGAGGAGCGATTATTTTCATACATAGTTTCCAGTTTTGTACTTTTAAAAGCAATTATCTCACAAGAAATGATCAGACAGCAAAGTTGTTGGTTCTTGGCACGATTTGTTTATGTTCTGATGACTTACTCTATGACTGTGTACGGCCAAAAGTTTTTGGAGAGTAATGGAATTAAGCTCTTGCCTGTGAGTTGGAAGGCTAATATGGATGTCACTTCTGATGTTCCTGAGTTAGGCCGTTAATTATTAACCAACTAGGTGACCAAAAGCCTCCTGTCATTAAAAAAATTCAGGTGATGTAAAATTTGGGAATTATTATTCAATTTCCTATTTACAAAGCCTCGGTCTGGAAGTGCTGAGTGCGGGGAACGGAGCTCACGTGTGACGACTGTGACACGCCTGGCTCTTCAGGAGCTGCACGTGGCCTGCAGAGTGCACTCGGGTCCTGGGCCGAACGCACAGCAGCCCGGCCCTCCTCCAGGTCCCCATCACGAGCCTGCTGTGGAAGCTGAGCCTCCAGCTGAGGCAGGCGGGAAACGAACCCTCACCCGTCTCTTCAGGGAGAATTCCTGAAGAAAGACCTCATGCACCTTCTTACCTCGACCTCTAATCCAGAGCTCTAATGGGAAACTGCCCTAAGAAAACATGTAACGCGAGGAGGAAAGATGAAAACGAAACCAGCCGGAGGCAAGTGCACCAAGGCGCGTCTGCCTTCCTTAAAGACGAGCTCCCCCAAACACACACCTCGGTCCTATCAGCTGCCCACCCTTAAGTTCTCATTCTCCCGTGCAGCCCACGCCCCCCTGCTAGGAATACCATCCATTCTCCACCTGTGCACATCGTTCTCATCGTGAATAAATTAGTGCAAAGCCCTTATTCTCTGGAACACTCACTGCCGAGTCCAGCAGAGCCGAACCTTCCCAAGTTTCCCACGCCCAGCGTGTGCCCGCTTCAAACCCGGCAGGCTGCCAGCTGCTCTGAGGGGTCATCTCTAACGTCTGAGGCTGGACTTTCTGGACAGGCTTTTCTGAGTTGAGGGAATCAGACCAAGCTAAGGGTGCCTGACTTCCTTCCCCCTCACACACCTTTAACGAGAAGCAGCCATGGAGGGGCGCATGGGTGCGGCACCCTGCGTTGGAGATGAATGAGTTGCTGCTACTATCCAGAGGTTTCTTCAGATGCCCCCCACCCCCGGCGCCCCACGACGGGACGGGAAGCCCTGGAATCCTAAGAAATGAAGGTTCTCCTGCAAAATGGGGCAGGAGCTCACAGCACAGCAGTGCTTCCCGAGGGTGGCCTCCACCAAGTCACCCACCCCGGTGTTTCAAGCAAAAGAGCTAGCTTTGAAAGGGAACGTAAGTAAGCTGGTGAAAGGATGTACCCACTCAGCTTCATAAACACCAGGAATGCTTGCACTTCATCTGAGCTTTAAAAACACACCATTCCACTAAACTGAGGCGCACGGACGGGAACCCAGCATGGGGGCAGCTCTGGGACCAGCTTCTCCACGCAGTCATCTGCTCACAGAGTCGGCTGCCCGCCTGTTTAATCGAAGGCCTGGACAGTCCGTTTCATTCCTTGATGGCTCTCGGCTTCCCCAGGCTGGAGTCGAGGAGGGTTCTGCTAAGCAGAAAAGGTGACACCTAGCCACGGGGATTCCTTCTTGAGGAAACTCCGGACAAATGATTTGCAGACAGGAATCCCAGGTGGATTACAGTTTCCCAAATGACAAGAGACCAGCTGGATTAAATCCCCGGGTCCAGAGCTCCGGCAGCCCACACCCAGTCAGCCTACACTGCGGCGACAGGTGCCCTCCCGGGGACCTGCGGCCTTTGATGGCCAGCGGCACTGGGAGAGCAGCAAGCCTGTTGGGAGAGGGCGCTGGATGGAGTCTGAGGGGCCGCCCCATCTAGATCCCCTCCCATTTGGGAAGAATCAAAAGACAGCACTGGGGACATTTGGGGGCAACCGAGGGCCTGTCAGAGACCATAACGCCAAGGCTGGCACGTTGCCCCCTGGGTGAGGGGACCACGGCACACGGCGGCACCTTCCAGAGGACCAATGACGTCACACACTGTGTACACAAAACAGGAACAGCAGACGCAGGAGCAGAGCTGTCCCAGTGACCCCGAAGCCTCCTCTCAGAGCTCGGGGCAGCAGGCAGGACGGTCGGGAGCATGTTTCCCCATGGAAGAGCTGACCAGAGGTTGTGAGTCCCCCCTGCCTGTCCACCAGCCAGCGCCCAGGGTGGGACCCCTGCACAGCCCCTGTCCTGGGCCCTCCCTGCCCTCCCCTCTCAGGGATGAGACTACCTCCCACGCACACTTCCCTGGCCGGCCCAAGGTGGGAACCTGTGTGCTCCGAGAAGCGTGGCCTGTGCCATGGCGAATGCCCGGGATAAAGGTCATTCTCCGCTGGGCGCTCAAACGCACTGCCAAGGGAGTGAAGGAAAGGCCTTGAGAGGCAGGTACCTCCAGAGCGGCCGCACCTCCTGCACAGCCCCACCTGCTGCACCGCGGACAGCTCAGGGACCTTGGAGGACGCCCTCCAGAATCCCTGTGACACCGGCAAACACCAGTGAAGACGCGGGACTCGGGAAAAGGAAACAGTCAAATAATAGTACAATGTATGTTGGATACAGGCTGCGAGTTCCCGTTTTCAAATTTAGACTGTTTCTCCAGCGTACATCATACTGGCTTGTTTCCTGGGATGGAAGCCGCGTTGACTCTCCACTGCAGACTGCAGAGCCCAGGCCCACAGTCTTTTAAACAGATGCTCACACGCCATTCCTGAAGCAGGAAACAGGAATCGGTTTAATTTTGGAACCAAGTGTTTCACTTAAAGCTCGGTGTTTCTTTACATTTTCCCAGGCCATAGTAATTTATGGCAGAACGACGTTCTCCAGCCCTGGGTTTTTGTTTGGGAGGGAGCCACCCAGAGGACAACGGGACCTTACGGTTTGGTTTTCGAGGCCCTTTGTTTTGTCAAGCTAAAATAGCAGAGCGGCTCTTCAAAACGTGTGTTTATCCGGGAATGAACGCAGAATTGCAATCCCGGAATCTGTGAGCCGTGGCAGACCTGGGGGGCCACCGGCGCACGCAGGAGGCCGAGGAAGGCGAGGGCGGTGGGCTGGGGTGGTGGCTGTGAGACACACCTCCTCCTCAGGGATGGATGGTAAGAGCGGCGTGAGTGCAGGGTTCAAGGGCAGTCGCTGGCTGACGTCCTCGCCGAAGGCCTCTCCGTGGGGCCTTTGTGCCAGGCTGCGGCTTTCCCAGCCGGTGTGTGTGAGGGCCCCTCCTCCACTGAGCTGGGCTTGGCAGGAGTGACTCCATTTGGGTTCTAACCATGTACAGTTTCCAGCAGCACAGTTTGAACGGGCCCCTGCGTGTGTCCTCACGGCTGTGCCGGCTGATTACAACCACATCTCAGGGCACGGTGGTACCTACTGTATGCCGAGTTCCTGCTGCCTCTCCCGAGACGAAGACTGCAGGCCCAGAGCTCAAGGCCATTTTGAATCTGCCAGTGACAAAGCCATGTATCACTCCACTGAGTGGGGCTTTTAACCGATGCCTTGTTTGAATTGGATCATGTGGAGCAACTACCAGAATCTCTGGATTTTGTGCTTCTCAGTTGTTTCTCATTAAGCAATACATCATTTTTCTTCCCGATATCCTGCCCAGATAGTTTACAGCCAAGAAAGAAGAGGGAAAGCTAATAAAATTACAGCTCAGCATGAATCAAACAACCAGGAGATAAAATACAAATTCCTGATTTAAAACAAGAGAGAAATCTCTCCTATCCCTCGGACATAACAGCTAACAGTGCACTCACCTAAATCTCAACAAACAATATAACAATTTTCAAAGGACGATTTTTGTAAGGTGCTTCAATTGTCAGCCTTTGGCATGACCCTGCGGTTGGTAGAATCAGACTTACTGGAGGAGAAACGGGAGTCTACGATACGCTCAGCTCACTGCTAACCCAAAGTCAGCATGCTGGCCGATCAGGAACTGGGGGTGTGTTTCATGCTAATTTTCTATATATTTTTTTCTTGGACTAGATTTTTACAAACGTCCAGCTCCTCCAAGGCCTGGAGCGTGTCTCTTCTCTGAAGCTGGCTGGATGAGAACCTGCTTGTCGTGAGAATCACACACACTGAGACGCCTGCAATCAAACACAGCAGGGAGAAGAACGTCCCTCCTTGGAGAAGCAACCCGGCAAGCCCAAGGCCAACCCAGGCAACAGAGAACGGGGCTGCCAGGGCCCTGGGCTTCTGCAGCCACATTTTCAGCCTAAAAACAATCAAGCAGGTGTAGCCTGACATCTCCTTCAGCCATGACCTCAAACTCTGGTAAAGACCCCTGGAATCTGAGTGAGGCCACTTGTGGCACGCTCCCCAAGATGAAAAGGCTGTCAAACGCAGGCTTAGGTAACAGGAAGAGTTAGGCTGACATGCCCTTGTGCTGAATCATAAGGTTTGGCTTTAGAGTGACTGACCTACGCGCCTTCTTTTCAGGTGATCATCAGAGCGGAGGGACCATTGCCTTTTACGGCCCACAGTGATGCCGGGGACACGAGGGCTGCTGTGGAATGTGGAGTGCTGCCGCCGACACGGGCGGACCCCGAGTGCCACAGGCCTGTCTGCGGAACCGCAACAGCCACGTGTTCCTATTAATGACATCAATTCTGATTGCTTCATAAAACACATGGAAAAGTGCAGCTGGCTCCCACTTCCCTGGACTGCCTCCAGTCACCTGAGCGGGGCCTGCAGAAATCTCCCACACCCCGTCCGTTATTCCTGACGAGGGAAAAGAGCAGGGGCGGCATCAGAATCCGGATTTTTCTAACTTCTTTCCTCGCACCCCATGCCGCGGTGGTGAAGGCTTTGCCTCTGCACAGGGAGCAGAAAGAGGGATGCGACGTGCGTCTGTGCGAGGAGTGAGACAGTCTCGCATAACCGAAAAGTAAAGAGAATGCATCCCTCCAGAGTGCAGATCGTCTTTTCCTCACGAGTGGAAGGAACTCGCCTCTTTCGTGTGGCGAGACCTCTACTTCCAGTTAGGGTAACTTGGAGAATTTCTCCAGCGACGGAGGTAACAGACGGCGGGTTCTTGATTTTCCTACTCAGGCAGCCTCGTCTTCCGCATCACCTTGCTCACTGCAAAACCAGACAGCCAGACCGAGAGCTTCCCTCTGGAGTCCAGCGAGGCTCTGGGCAGGCGATTCTACGTGTAAACCTGGGATTCACTTCCTCCTCCGAGGCCCCTCGCCTCTAGGGTGAGAAGGCCCAGACCCGGTCTGTGTGTCTTCTCTGGCCCGCAGGCTGGCCTTCCCGGCGGAGCAGTGGTCCTGGGGCAGCCGCCCTGCCCTGGCCAAGGAAGGAGACGCGGGTCTGGGCATGGAAAGGCACGTGCACTTTCATTTGCTCCTGGGGCCCAGGGCTCACACAGACACAGGCGCTTGGCACAGCTCAGCTGTGTGTACATCCTTGAATTTGCATTGTTGTTGCCTGTGTGTATATGTCTGTGCCTGTGTGTATATGTCTGTGCCTGTCTGAATTTGTACTGCTGTCATCTGTGGCATGTGTCTGTGTCTGTGTGTGAATCTGTATTGTCATCTGTGTGTGTCTGTGTGCATGTGTGTCCGTGTGTGAATTTGTATTGTTGTTGCCTGTGTGTGTATGTCTGTGTCTGTCTGAAGTTGTACTGCTGTCATCTGTGGCATGTGCCTGTGTCTGTGTATGAATTTGTATTGTCATCTGTGTGTGTGTGCACGTGTGTCTGTGTGTGAATCTGTATTGTCATCTGTGTGTGTCTGTGTGCATGTGTGTCCGTGTGTGAATTCGTATTGTTGTTGCCTGTGTGTATATGTCTGTGCCTGTCTGAATTTGTACTGCTGTCATCTGTGGCATGTGTCTGTGTCTGTGTGTGAATTTGTATTGTCATCTGTGTGTGTCTGTGTGCACGTGTGTCTGTGTGTGAATTTGTATTGTCATCTGTGTGTGTCTGTGTGCACGTGTGTCTGTGTGTGAATTTGTATTGTCATCTGTGTGTGTCTGTGTGCATGTGTGTCCGTGTGTGAATTTGTATTGTCGCCTGAGTCTGTCTCTGCGCTCCATTACATGAGAGGACAACTTCATAACACTTCTCTTCCAGTTCCTTCACTAATAGATTGCAGAAGGTATTCCATGTAAGCCTGCCTTTCAATGAGCGCCTCACTGTACAGAATGTTTCTCTAGCGAGATTCGTCTAAATGTGCGTGTGTTCACATGTAGCTTAGATCAGCTTCCGAGTGGTTTAGACAGGTCCCCACAGCACTGTGTGAAACTAAGTTACAGAGGGCGGCATCCTTAATACGCATCTGCTATCTATGAACAAATCAGTAACACTCCCTCGCAGCACTGCCGTGAGTCGTCAATGACCTCGTGCGGAAAGCACCGGGCTGACACCGTCTAAGTTCTCAGCAAATACTTGCTGTTTCGAATGTCGTGGTGGAGGTTGTGCCACGGCCACCCTGTCTCCATTTGGTCATGAAAACAACCCTGCTGGAAGTCAGGGGGCTTCTGTGCACCCAGGCAGCCGCTCAGGTCAGCGCCTGTGAGCTGCAGGAGCCTCCTCCATGTGGATGCTCCCCTCAGCCGCCAGGCTCCGTCACCCCCAGCAGGTGAGCACTTCTCTCCCTCTCCCCCACCTCTGCGTCCCCACGGTCACCCCACAGGCCTCAGAACACATCCATCAGCCACTCAGGCTGGTCCAGGCTTGGCATCTCTGAATCATCGTCCATGAGGCTGTTGAAATGATTTTTTGGAGGATGGGGCTCTCTATGTGGCCCAGACTAGATGAGAACTCCCGGGGCCCAGGCACTCCTTCCGCTAAGCATCTCAGCCTCCTGAGTCACTGGGATTACAGGCATGAGACACTGTACCCAGATGATTTTTTAAGAATAAAAGAAATTATCATTGTCCAGCTGCAGTGGCTCATGCGTGTAATCCCAGCACTTTGGGAAGCCGAGGCAGGTGGATCACTTGAGGTCAGGAGTTCAAGACGAGTCTGCTCAACATGGTGAAACCCCATCTCTACTAAAAAAAACAAAAAACAAAAAACAAAAAAACACAAAAATTAGCCAGGTGTCGCGGTATGTGCCTGTAGTCCCAGCTACTCAGAGGCTGAGGCAGGAGAATTGCTTGAACCTGGGAGGGTTGCAATGAGCCAAAACCACACCCCTAAACTCCAGCCTGGGTGACACAGCAAGACTCCATCTCAAAAAAAACAAAAAAATTAATTGTCCATGTCTCAGCCCAAACTCTTGCAGGATATGGTTCAAACGCCCTAGTGGGCCTGACTGGAGTCCCCGCAGCCCTCCAGCCCCCTGTGTCCTTTTAGAGTACTGCATACTGATCTCGGTGTGATGACTCAATCTCCACTAACTTCTTGGGTTGCCTATATTTAAAGCATTTCTACAGAAATACCCTGGACAACAGAACAAGAAGAGAATGAAAGCGATCCTTGCACCTACATATATTTATGTAGAAGCAGCACTAACTCGCTGTCCAGATGGACCGGTGATGGAGGTCAGAATCTCCTCTACCAGAGAGGCTTCCGGAAAAGATGCCACCGCATGCCCTTCCGAGCATGCACTAAGGCTGACTGCTATGAAGCTCAATCCCCCACTCAGCCTGAGTGTGTCCTGCTTTCTCCAGATTGTCCTCTCCATGGAGAAACGTGGCACAGTCTCAGAGGGTGGTCCTGCACGTCCTCTGCAACCGGCTTTCTCCAGATTGTCCTCTCCGTGGGGAAACGTGGCACAGTCTCAGAGGGTGGTCCTGCACGTCCTCTGCATCTGGCTTTCTCCAGATTGTCCTCTCCATGGAGAAACGTGGAATGGTCTCAGAGGGTGGTCCTGCACATCCTCTACCTTGTCCCTTCTATGGACACCAGGCACCAGGCACAAAAGGCATCTCCTTTTGCAGTAAAGCATTTTGTACCTCCCTTTCCCCACCAACGAAGGAGACTCTCTGTGGAGGTGTGGAGGACAGAAACGGATCTCAGGATGGAAAGGGCTTGGAATTAGTAGTGGGAAGACAACACAGGCACCCCTGTTCCTGCTGCTGTCTTGACACAGCAGCAGTCTCACCTCTGCTGAATTAGGTACGTGGTCAGGAAGAAACCAAGCACATGTGCACTCTAGGGCTGGTGCGCTGTCGAGAAATGGTTTGTGCAAGAAAAGCCAGGGCTCTGAACAATCAAGAGTGATGTCAACTCACAGCTGCCATGGCGGGAACAAAGGCGAAGCCAGAGGGCCACCTGGAGGGGCACGGCCTATACTTGTTTTTTGTTTAAATGTAAAGGAATTTAATTGAACAATGAACTATTTGCAAATCAGGCAACCTCCCAAGCCAAAATAGGCTCTGATGCTCCTGCACAGCCACATGGTGGAAGACGATTCATTTTGTTCCATTCTTTGCTTCAAAAAGATTTATCCATTAGAATAATTCCAAAGACGACAATGCTATTCTGCTGCATTTGAACAGTTTTACCCCTGCATAAAGCAATGAGTGGTGGTATGGTTAGTGCCCCCACCCAAATTTCACTTGGAATTGTAATCCTCATGATTGACACATGTCAAGGGCAGGAACAGATGGAGGTGATTGGCTCATGTGGGCAGCTTGCCCCACGCTGTTCTCCTGATAGCAAGTGAGTCCACATGAAACCTGATGGCTTTACACACATCTGGCATTTCCCCTTCTCTCTCCTGCTACATGTGAAGAAGGACATGTTTGTTTCTCCTTCCGCTGTGATTGTAAGTTTCCTGAGGCCTCCCCAGCCACGTGGAGCTATGAGTCCATTAAACCTCTTTCCTTTATAAATTCCCTCCCTTGGGTATTTCTTCATAGTAGCATGAAAACAAACTAATACAAGTGGGCTACTATTTAACAGAGCAAAATTTTAAATAAAACTACATTTTTTAAGAGCATATCAAAGATTTCAACTACATTTTTTAAGAGCATATCAAAGAATGCTCCAGAAAGTAGTATTTCATGACAGATAATGTGTGTTCCTCGGGAGATGTTTTTAAAATCAGAAACCTGACACTGGGATCTAATCCTATTCTCCTCTGGAAATAAGGGGATTATACATTTCAATCAAGTTGATTCCATCAGGAAAAGCACAGAAAAAGATGCATAAATAGGACAGAAACTCAAAACACTAAAGTGTGTCTGCTGAAATTCACACTTTTTCTCAGGAATTTCTGAAAGCTAATTAACAACTAATGGGCAGTCCATTTATCCTTCTCTGTCAGAGAGGGAAACCTCTGACATTTCTGAAAGATTGTCCTTAATTTGACAAGTTAGAAGAGAACTAAGAAAAAGAGTAAATCACGCTGTCCGAGAAAACCTCCTAGGAGTTTCCACAGCCTGCTGTTACTCATCACGAACCAGGCTGTGGGAGGTTTCCTACCTTGGTTGGTCATCCGGGGGTGTCTGAGTATGATGCACAGCTCATGGATCAGGGCACTGCAGCCTTCCTCTGTCCAATTAAATTCTCAAAGAATTATCAGGAAGAACATAATTCAATTGCTACTATCAGCTGGGCCATTTCCATTAGTCTTGCCTTTATTCTAGAAGTAATAACTGCCGTGCTCTGGCCTATATCCAACCTGGATAATTGGATTTTCCCTGTCTCGATCCCCCTTGGAATTAATTTCTCCTGCAGAAGCAATTTTTCACATTCATTCCTTGGCACTGCAAATGTCAGGGCTGCCCATGCTGCCTGGGGATCCCTGACTCAAAGGGCACTATCTGGGGTGAGGGTGAAATGTCCTTGACATTGGCACAAATCTGGAAAATAGCTGGCAAGGATTCTACCATAATATTTTTAGAGATAGGGAGAATTTCAATATCATCAGTCTCCATTTCCCTAATATTTCAAATTGAAATGAGGTTGCTTTTTTGTTTAAGAGCATTCATCCCAGGCTCATAAACCTGCAACCCTCACAGCCAGCACTCAGCTCCAGACCACAGGAACTGGACCTCTGTTGACGTGCACCTCCCAGAACATCGGCAGGGGCCACATAATCCACAGACATGTCAGGAATATTTGCTCACAAAATTAGAAAAGCAAGGGATGTGTAGTTCTCATGAGAGGGTCCCATACAGTCTTAGTATTCAGCTGTGGGTTTAAAGGCACAGGGCAATCAGGAAGATCAGCACTTCCAAGTGAAAACAGTCAACGTGATTCAGTGAAGAGATGAAATACAGACAGCTAAAGAAAGATCAAGGTATCTGAATTGCGTGGTCTGGTGGAGGGGAGAGACCACAGGTAAATATTACACGTGGGTAGAGCTGTGTGTTTCCTGCCCGAGCGGCCCTGGTGCAGGGGACCTGAAGGCGGTTACTACCAACCTCAGGGAGCGCGGAGCCCGTCTGAGAAGCAAGATCAGTGGCAGGAACCTTGAGAGTGAGGTGGACAACAGCCTGCAGGAGCACAGTGGCTGTGGCTGGTGTGTGGAGTAAAAGGGTCACAAGACGCAGAATGTGTAAACGGAAGTGGCCAGCTTTCTAACCATGGCAGGCACTGACTACACAAGGGACACACCTGGCCATGAGAACTTTCGGCTCTGGGTGGAGTCCCCATTGGCTGGACCGGCCTCATTGTGGTCTCACCTGAAGTGCACAGCCCTGAGAAAGAAGCGCCCTTTGAGCAGTGCCACAGCAGGTTTCCTGCCTGAGTCAGTGGCAAACATGAAGTAAGTGAGCCTTGCATTACAGGAGGTTTTAATCTGATGATGGTAGAGTCTCCATCAATTCAGATGAGATAGCCAGGAAGTCTGAACTAATAACCGTAGGACAGTTAAAAGCCTACTTGTTATTTTCAAGTGTATACCATACTTGGAAGGCTTTTAAAGTAGTTAATCATTTAGGATAAACTGCTTTAATAGAGTTAGGAATTATTTGCAATAGAATAACAATTGTTTAGAAATTAATTTAATATATTTGATAGTGTTGGAGACCAGTTTGTTCTCAAATTATTTAAACTGTCTCTGAAATATTGCTTATGCTATTAATTTGTCTGGCAGATGCCTTTTTCATGATGAATGTAAATCTAAACTTTATTCCATCTCTCTTCTGCATAATCATAACTTTCAAAGCAACGCAGGCCAAACTGCCAGAGCGTACTGACCTGCTGTCCTTCAGAACGCTCCCTGCTGTCTTGGGGAATAATTTTTAAATGGCACTTTATCTTTAAAAATCTGGCTCTAAAGGAAACCATCAGGGAACACAAGTCATATTGTTTCTAAAATAACAGCGCGATCAACGCTGCTTAGAGCTCAGGTCTCGGAGTCGCCAGCATTGCTCGGAGCTCAGGTTCTCGGGTCCTGCTGAGGGTCATTGCTCGGAGCTCAGGTTCTCGGGTCCTGCTGAGGGTCATTTTGCGTCCGGTCCTAGATCATCTCACACTCGGTTCTCTGATATTCTCATAAATTCCTGGGTATTTTATGATTCAGATATTTATTGTCTTATTATGTTCAGAAAGCAGAAATAAAGTTGGAGACCATACATTTCAGAAACGGGGTCCTCATTTAGTGGAGTCTCTGGAGCAGCGGCTGAAGGGTGCTCAGCCTTCGCGCCACTGCCGTCTCTCCCAGGCCGGATGCTGTGAGCCTGCTGTGCCAGAGCTCAAAGTCCCCCAGGAGATGATGGCATGTTCCCCAACGCCTAAGCCGGGCTACTGACATCCTGGGCGCACCCTGTCTTCCTGTCTGCGTCATCTGTGCTTGGCCCATCTAGGGACAGGAGCCCATCCCTCCTCATTCTGCTCCTGCCTCTCCTGGACTCTCCTCTTCACACCACTACACTGGCTCTTTGCTGTGGGACACCTGATGACTTGCAAGACGTGTGTCCTTGCTAATCCAGACCAGCTGGTCTGTAGGCCCCAATGCAAAATAGAGCGTGGGGGCCTCACACTTAAAAATTAATTAGGTCACGGTAGTGATAGCGCAGCAAGAAAGCCAGGGTCCCGCTGGAGCACTGGGCCGGTGAAATGGCCCAGACCACTCCCACGCAGCCAGCCTTGCTGCTCATAACATGCCCTAGGACCAATGCGTTTTCCTGGATGGGAAATAAATAGGTGGATTAACAACCTGAGATTATTTTATCGCTGTAAACTTGGCAGTCCACAACAGCATGCCTCTCAGTGTAACGACCCATGTCCTGTGTGCTGGAGGCGTGACCCCTCAGGGAAGTGCTGGGTGCGCCCCCGCCTCTCCAAGCAAGCCACCCAATCAGGCCAGACACAGTTGCATGCATGGCGAGGAGACCTGGGGTCAGACAGGAGGGCCCCAGCAGCCACAACAGGCAGTTCACATTTAATCTGGAGCAAGGAGACCCTGACGATCGGAAGCAGCACAGGCTGGGTCTGTGGTTTTCAGACTTCTTGCTGTGTGGATGGGGCTCAGTGTCTATTTAGAGTCTATTTAGAAATTCACCTGGAGGAAGCTCAGGGCAGCCAGTGAGACACAGGAGAGCTCAGAGCTGAGACAGGACTCATCCAAGTGGGTGTGAGTGCGGGACGAGAGCAGAGCGCCCCGGCCCATCAGAGTCCTCAACTTTTGCTTGAAAGGCCACAGGAAAAACGTTGGCTCCAGCTTCCTACCTTGTCTTCAGAGTTCACGAATGCAGCACCCTGGGCCCCTGGGAGACCTGCCCTTGTGCATGAGAAAAGCTCCTGCTTGGCTCAGTTATTCCCACCCAGCCACACGGCTCAGTTATTCCCATCCAGCCACGCAGCTCAGTTATTCCCATCCAGCCACGCGGCTCAGTTATTCCCACCCAGCCATGC
>PVKP010045372.1:0-16183 GCA_004027715.1 Plecturocebus donacophilus | reverse complement strand
GGGGAGATAGCATGGGGAGAAATGCCAGATATAGGTGAAGGGGAGGAAGGCAACAAATTACACTGCCACGTGTGTACCTATGCAACAATATTGTATGTTCTTCACATGTACCCCAAAACTTAAAATGCAATAAAAAAATAATAAAAAAAAATATTCCATGGCATATATATATATATCACCTTTTCTTTATCCAACCCACTGTTGCTTTTTCTGCTTTGCTGTTGTTTTGTTGTTGTTGATCTTTTTTAGATGGTGTTTCACTCTTGTTGCCCAGGCTGGAGTACAGTGGTGATCTCAGCTCACTGCAACCTCCACCTCCCAGATTCAAGTGATTCTCCTGCCTCAGCCACCTGAATAGCTGGGATTACAGGTGTGCGCAACCACACTTGGCTAATTTTTGTATTTTCAGTAGAGATGGGGTTTCACCATGTTGGCCAGGCTGGTCTCGAACTCCTGACCTCAAATGATCTGCCCACCTCAGCCTCCCAAAGTGCTGGGAATAGAGGCAGGAGCCACTGCACCCAGCCTCTAATCCAATGTTGAAGGGCACCTAGGTTGATTTGATGTCTTTGCTATTGCAAATACTGCTGTGATAAATGTACAAGTACATATGACTTTTGGGTATAATTATTTATTTTCTTTTGAATATATACCCAGTAATAGGATTGCTGGGTGAAATGGTAATTCTGTTTTAAGTTCTTTGAGAAATCTTCAGACTGTTTTCCACGGTGGCTGAACTAATTTACATTCTCATCAGTGATATATAAGCATTCCCTTTTCTCTGCAGCCTCACCAGCATCTGCTGTTTTTTGCCCTGTTAATGACAGCCATTGTGACTGGTGTGAGATGGCAAATCACTGTGGTTTCAATTTGCTTTTCTCTAATGATTAATGAGGAGCACTTTTTCATATATTTGTTGGCTTCTTAAATGTCTCCTGTTGAAAACTGTCCATTCATGCCTGTTCCCCACTTTCTAATGGGATTATTTGGTTTTCGCTTATTAAACTGTTTATATTCCTTATAGATTCTGGATATTAGATGTTTGTTGAATGCAGTTTGCAAATATTTTCTTCCATTCTTTAGGCTGTCTGTTTACTCTGTTGACAGTTTATTTTGCTGTGCAGATGCTCTTTAAACAGATTCCACTTGCTAATTTTTGTTTTTGTTGCAATTGCTTTTCAGGACTTAGTCACAAATTCTTTCCCACAGCCGATGTCCAGAATGGTGTTTCCTAGGTTTCCTTGTAGGACTCTTACAGTTCGAGTTCTTGCATTTAAATCTTGAGTCCATCTTCAGTCAAACTCTTTATATGGCAAAAGGTAGGGGTCCAGTTTCATTATTCTGCATATGGCTAGCAAGCTCTCCCAGCACCATTTATTGAACAGGAAGCCCTTTCCTTATTGCTTACTTTTATCTACTTTGACAAAGATCAGATGGCTGTAGGTATATGGATTTATTTCTCTATCCGGTCCCATTGGTCTGTTTTTGTGCCAGTACCATGCTGGTTTTTGTTACTATAGCCTTACAGTATAGTTTGAAGTCAAACAATATGATGCCTCCAGCTTTGTTCTTTTTGCTTAGGATCGTTTTAGCTATTCAAGCTCTTTTTTTGGTTACATATGGTTTTTTGAATAGCTTTTTTTCTAATTCTGTGAAAAATGACATGGTAGTTTCATAAGAATTGTATTGAATCTGTAGACTGCTTCAGAGAGTATGGCCATTTTAACAATGTTAATTCTTCCAATCCATGAGTATAAAATGTTTTTTCCATTTGTGTTGTCTATGATTTTTTTCAGCAGTGTTCTCTTGTTCTTCTTATAGGGATCTTCCACCTCCTTGGATAGATGTATTCCTAGGTATTTTGTTTTTCGTGAAGCTGTTGCAAATGGGATTGTATTCTTGATTTGGCTGTCAGCTTGAACATTATCAATGTATAGAAATGCTACTGATTTTTGTATATTGATTTTGTATCCTACTGAAGTCATTTATCTCCTCTAGGAGCCTTCTGGAGGAGTTTTTAGGATTTTCCACAAGTATACTGCCAGCAAAGGGGGATGGTTTGACTTCTTCTTTTCCTATTTGGGTACTTTTTATTTCTTTCTCTTGTCTGATTGTTCAGGCTCGATGTCCATAATTTTTATTTTTTAAAAGAAAATGGCTATTACTTTGGCCGTGCATGGTGGCTCATGCCTGTAATCCCAGCACTTTCGGAGGCCAAGACAGGCAGATGATCTGAGGTCTGGAGTTCAAGATCAGTCTGGCCCCTACATGGTGAAACCCCATTTCTACTAAAACTACAAAAACTAGCCAGGTGTAACGGCTCACGAATGTAATCCCAGCTACTCAGAAGGTTGAGACACAAGAATCACTAGAACCTGGGAGACAGAGGTTGCAGAGAACCGAGATCACACCACTGCACTCCAGCCTGACTGACACAGTGAAACTCTGTCTCAAAAAAAAAAAGAAAAAAGAAAGAAGTGGCTATTAATTTTTATTATTGTAAAAATGAACCATCCCAAAATCACAAGGAGGTAATACTATATACCTATCAAAACTGCAAAAATAAAAAATAGTGACAACATCAAATGCCAGTGAGGAGGCAGATAAACTGGCTCTCTCATACATTGCTGGTGGGAAAGTAAAGCGACACGACCACTCTGGAAAGCCATTTGGCAATTTCCTATAAAGCTAAATATGCACTAATTATACAACACAGCAACTGCATTCTTGAACATTTATGTCAAAGAAATGAAAACTTATGTTCACTCAAAAACTTGTATATGAATTTCAAAGCAGCTTTATTCATTACAGCCAAAAAAGTGGTAATGATCCAAATGTCCCTCAATGAGTGACTGCCTAAACAAACTATGGCACAACTACAACAAAGAATATGACTTAGCAATTAAAAAGGAATGAACAAGTGAGACCCATGATAACTTCTAATGGATCTCAAAGACATTATGCTGAGTGAAAAGAGCCCGTCTCAAAATATTATGTAATATAAAATTTCATTTATATAGTATTACTGAAATAAAACCACAGAGATGGAAAACTGATTAGTGACTGCCAGGGATTAGGTATGGGGATGGGGATGGGGAAGAGAGGATGGATATGGCTACAAAGGGTAAGCACTGTATCTTTATCATGGTTGGTTACATAAATCTGCTCACCTGATAAAATTGTATAGAGCTTTACATAAACATGTAAATGAATAACTGTGTTAGTCCATTTTGCATGGCTATAAAGGAATACCTGAGCCTGAATAATTTATAAAGAAAACATGCAAATGAATAACTGTGTTAGTCCATTTTGCATGGCTATAAAGGAATACCTAAGCCTGAATAATTTATAAAGAAAACATGCAAATGAATAACTGTGTTAGTCCATTTTGCATGGCTATAAAGGAATACCTGAGCCTGAATAATTTATAAAGAAAAGAGGTTTAATTTGTTCACGGTTCTGCAGGTTGTATAGGAAGCATGGTGTTAGCATCTGCTCAGCTTCTGGTAAGGCCTCAGGAAGCTTAAAATCACTGCAGAAGGTGAAGGGGGAGCCAGCATATCACATGGCAAGAGAAGAAGCAAGAGAGATAGCAAGGGAAGAGATGTCATACTCTTTGAACAACTAGATCTTGTGTGAACTAACTGAGCAAGAATTCACTCATCACCAGGGGGATGGCACCAGCCATTCATGAGGGATCTGCCACCATGACCCAAACACTTCTCACCAAGCCCTACCTACCTCCAATACTGGAGGCCACATTTCAACATGATATTAGGAGGGGACAAAAATATCCAAACCATATCACTAACTGCTAAAATCTCAGTAAGCTCTGGGGATTGTACCAAACTGACTGTCAGTTTCCTATTTTTTATAATGTACTGTAGTTATACAAGATGTTACAGTTGTAGGAAACTATAGGAGCTAAAGAACCACCCTGTACATTTTTGCAACCTCTCATCAACCTAAATTATTTCCAAGTAAGTTTTAAAAACTGAACCAGTCAGGTGCAGTGGCACATGCCTGTAGTGCCAGCTACTCAGGAGTCTGAAGGGAGAGGACAGCTTGAGTCCATGAGTTCGAGAACAGCCTGGGCAACATAACAAGACCTCATATCAAAAAAGAAACAAAACTGTGAGCCATAAAAAGCTATACAAACTTATATTACAAATTTAAATAAATATACTATATACATTTTTAAATACATATATGATTTTGCATGAACAAGATTATGCTATATATATGGTTTTATAATTGGCTTTAACCACTTAATATGCTGTAGGTCCTTTTCCATATCTAAAAACACGGGATTATTTTTCATGGCTATATGTTGTTCCAGTGTGCAGATGCACCATTTTTATTTATGTAGCGAATCTTACTGGTAGACACTTAAGTTGTTAGCAATTTTCTAACATAAATACTGCTATGAATGTCTTTACACATGTATCTCTATATATACATATATTTCTGAACTTGTCCAATTATGTCCTTAACATAAATCTAGAAGTGCAATAGCTAGGTCAATGAACACTTCTGTTCTGATGAATGTTGCAAATTACATTCCAGAAAGATTACCCACCAATAGTGCATAATTGTGGCTTATAATCTTCCACATATTGCTAGGTTTGCAAAGTTGCAAATCAAGATCTTTTGACACCAAATCCAGTTATCTTTATACTCAAATAAGTAAGTGATGACAGTAAGCAAGCATAAGAACCTTTATTACAAATACAGATTGTTTCTCCTCTAAAATGGCCTACAGAGGAACTTATAAAGAGTATGATATCTAACTAGCAAATTATTACCATGCCACTGTAAATTTAGAAGGAACCCTACTCAACACCACCTAAATTATTTAACTGTCGGGGGCAATCAATTGTATTAAATAACAAGACGGATGGGGCACATAAATATTATACAGAGTTTACAACCTCTATGTACCTAAACTCATATGAGAATTCTCTGGCATGACAAACAGCTCTGGCCTACACTTCAAGAATGGTCTAGTCAACAGGACACAGAAATATTCAGTTGTGACAGAAAAACTAAAAACTTAGCAAATGTTGGCTGGGCATGGTGGCTCACGCTTGTAATCCCAGCACTTTGGGAGGTTGAGGCGGGTGGATCACCTGAAGTTAGGGAGTTCAGGACCAGCCTGCCAACATGGCAAAACCCCATCTCTACTAAAAATACAAAAATTAGCCGGCCATGGTGGTTCATGCCTGTAGTCCCAGCTACTCAGGAGGCTGAGGCAGGAGAATCACTTGAACCTAGGAGGTGGAGGTTGCAGTAAGCCGAGATTGTGCCACTGCACTCTAGTCCAGGTGACAGGGTGAGACTCTGTCTCAAAAAAAAAAGAAAAAAAAATTCTGGATTATATTTGTTCATTATAAAGACAGATGATCAACTATATTGCTGCTTAAGCAGAAAATGCTTCCAAACGTCATCAGCCACAATTCAGGAGGTGGCAGAAGAGAAACAACCATGCCCTTAATGGTAGATCTGCTCTCCACCACAATCTCAGGGGAGACGCCACCATTAGTTCATGAATGATGGAATAAAAAGACCAGAGCTTGGTATTAAAGCACGTATCCCTGCATTCATCAACAGAGTACCATTCTTGGTTGTCAAGTAGTTTTCCCATCCTACCAAATGAATAAGGAAAAAATATTTGTTGGTAGGGAAAAAAAGCCTCTTTCACATGAAGTCTGTAGTTCAATAATTCAAATTTCCACAATCAAAACAAATACATAACATGGATCATCTAATAAACTAAATACCTATTTATGATCATTGTCACATATGAAAATATGCAAGAGGTATTTACAGTATGTTGGTCAATTGATGTAGCAGGTCAGGCAGGCTACAGTTTGCAAGTAAAATACTCATAACTGGGGTTAACAGAAGTAGCACACTTAAGCTAACTTAGTTGATATTCTGTGACTTAGGTGGTGGAGACTATACGCAGGACCTGAAGGAATGATTTGTGCTTCTTTAGTGGTTTCTATCATTCAACACTTTCTTCCTTTGTCATCTCACTCTTCTTTTCTACCAACTCATTTGTCTCTTTCTTCTTCATCTGTACACTTTGGATTCTGTGTGTGTGTGTCTTTTAGAGATAGGGTCTCGATGCATTGCCCAGGCTGGAATACAGTGTCATGATCCCAGCTCACTGCAGCTTAGAACTCCTGGACTCAAGCAATCCTCTCACCTCAGCCTCCCAAGTAGCCAGGACTACAGGTGTGCGCCACCATGCCCGGCTAATTTTTTTTTGTAGCAATTTTTTTTTTGCTTCACTATGTTGCCCAGTGTGGCCTAGAACTCCTGGCCTCAAACAATCCTCCTGCCTTGACCACCCCAAGTACTGGCATTATAGGCATAAGCCACCGTACCTGGCCATTGGGTTTTTAAGTATCATAAGAGGTCCCGATGAACACTGCCAGGCCAGGGTGTTGGTCCTCAGGAATTAAGGTAAAAAAATAAAGTAAGAAGTTGAATAATATATAATCTTAGAAAAAATGCTTACCAATTGGTTGTATAACACCACAACATTGAAAAAAAAAAAAAAAAAAAGAAAAGTCTTATTATATACATTTAGCAGAACTTCACTGATCTGAAATCTACTAATTCAGGATTGAGGGTTGTTTGTCTAAAATTGAGTTGAAGCCTAAACAACATAGTGGGACCTTGTCTCTATAAAAAAGAAAAAAAAATTAGCTGGGCATGGTAGAGTGCTTGTATTCCCAGCTACTCTTCGAGCCCAGGAGGTGGAGGCTGCAATGAGCTACATTCCAGCCTGGGCAACACAGCAAAACCCTGTCTCAAAAAAATTAAAATTAAAATTAAATAAATTGAGTTGAAACTGACTTTTGTGTTATATTTTAAAGAAATAATTCTGATGAGAGAGGAGGGGATTTAGAAAAAGTATTATTTAACCTTCTACAAAATAAATGTGTTTAAAGATGTGAACATACTGTTGTTCACATGCAAATAAATTTGCTGAAAACTTGCATTTTGTACAGGCCCATATACACTATTCAAAGTTTTTTCACCTTTATTATTTTATTTGATTTCTCTTAAAACAAACCCTGAGAAGTTGACCAAGGAAATGGGAGCAAATACACTTTACAAGTGACAGAAATAGAGAAGCTAAGTAACTTGTCCAAGGTCACAGTATAAGAATAAACATATCTAACTTCCAGATTAATACTTTCAATATGAAAAATATTAAATTAGATACTCTTAAGGCAAACCCACACAATATCAATCTAGAAACACTCCAGCAACTAGTTGAAATTTCTATGTATACCTAAAAGTTGTGTCATACATGAATTGTTATAAAAAGTATATCTACATTATAATTACAATTATGTTAAAATTATGTGAATTATAAAGAACTGGAAGAAAACAAAATTCTAAATCTAATAAGGAAAGTGGTAAGATGATAGACAACTTTGTTGTAACTTCCATGAAATCATCAACTATAGTGTGGTCAGGAAGCTAAATTTTTAAATTAAATAGCCCCTAATTTACAGTTTTCAGTAATTTAGACTGGTTTTATTTTACTTTTAGGCTAATGAAAAATGAGAAATTCATAGTTCAAATATTTTTAGGAAAAGCTGATAGGCAAAAAATTGTTGGGGGAGAAGTTATAGCAGACTTCTGAACACAGGTTTGCTGAACAATCAAAGAAACTATAAGTTTTATAAACACTGAAAATCCTTAGTCCCTTTGGCTGAAAGTTCTGCCATAAATTTTTTTCAAAACTGACATTTTATATTAATGATGTCATTATCAGTCAAGAACATACAAATTCTGACAAGTATATAATGTTAGTCAGTTTACGATATGACCTCAATAAATCACCAAGTAACCATTCAGGAAAGGATACAAGCATTTCTGAAGATATTTTCCCCCTTACCTTAGCAAAGAGAATTATAGAAATCATTCACAAAACTAACAAGGATCAGCTCATTCAGTGGTTAAACTGTGAGAAGATTACTGTCTTAAGAGGACCTATTCATAGGCAAAAGTCAAAGGATAACATATAAATTATAGCAATTTTTAATGCACCCAAGCAGAACCAAAAAGGTATTTATATTCATGTGGTTCAGACAATCCTATATGCTGTCATTCAACTGCCAAAATGAAAGGAACTATAACTATTAAAATGTCAAAATTTCAGCAAGTACTATACTAAATTACATTGTATTTTCTCAAGAAAGAGAAAAAAATTGACTTAAAAAAGAAACAAGATTCCAACCAACAGTGAGAAAACTAATCAAGGATGCGTGTGGAGTAAAACTTATATGTCCCTTTACTTTAATGCTTTAAAGTACGTATTTCCCCCATTGAAGCTTTTAGTTTAGGGGGCTGATTAATCTTGGGAAAACTTAAGCATATTCTAAAATGATTTTTGCATAGAAAGGTATAAATGAAAGGATGGGAAATAAAGATTTTGCCTCAAGATGTAAAAATTGAACTTCTTGTGGTCCCTCAATTTGAAAAATATAATAAGATGCCAAGAAAAGTCTCAAATTATTTATTCCCTGAGTAAAGCAGCCTCTACATTATTTTGGTCACCAACCAAGCAAACCTACGATGAAAAAACTAAAACAGAATTTAGAAGATGGTTCACTAGCGATCTGAGGCCCCGTCTACAACAGAGCAGATTTTTCAACTTTAAAAGTTCTAATAAAATTGAACATACAGTGTGCCAAAGAGACTAAAAATATAGAGAGAGACTGCATCAAAGATTCAAAGATGAAAATAATTTTACAATCACTTGTTTCTGTCAGTTAAAAACATGACCTAATTAAACAGAGGTCTCTCTTCTTGTGTGTCAACTGAGAAAACAGACTAAGAAACTTTGACAATGGATCATTCAGGCAGCTCTGCTTAAACAGAGAGAAGATACACTCCACTCCAGGCAAGGCTAAAATACTAAACAGGTTACCCATCAGCTTGTGTGAGCACTGTAAATAATGGCATTCAAACATAAGATACCTGTAATTACGATCCGCAGCTTTGAAAACTGCTTGATTCGTTTAAAAAAAAAAAAAAAAGAAGAGTGCTTGAAAATGTGAACATATGATCTGGTGGTTCTACTCTCAAAGACTACCATACAATTTAATGTTGCAGCTGTTTAGTAATTATGTGAAACTAAGTCTCAGATTAGTCTGTGCTTCCCAAGGAGGCAGTGTGGCATGATGGTCAACAGAATTCCTGTCTAGACTTAAGATACATAAACCTGGTTTAAATCTGGTCCTTAGCCGCTACTCATTATGTGCCTTTAGACAACCTTACTAGGCCTCAGTTCTCTCACACATGGAAATAATAACAGATATGAAAAATAATCATAGAACTAAGCAAAGGGAGGTGCCTACAGCAATGAGCCCAGCACCTGACACACAGTGAGCACAATAAATAACTGGTCAAGTAACAATGATGCTTACATTAGTGAAGCCTCTTAGCAGAATGAAATTATCATTATCTTTTATCATTTTATCATTTATCTCAGTAGAATTAATTTTTTATGATGCAAGAAAAATCTCTGAAAGAAAAGTCAGAGTGACAAGTGAAAACTAACAATGCTAAAGAGAAATGGAAGCCCTTTAAAAGGATAAGAGTACAGCAAACTGAAGTTTAGAAAACATTATATGATATGGTCTCTGACTACAGTGGCTATTAGTCTGACTTATGGAAGGAAATTGCATCATGGATGAATTTTAAAAACATTATACTAGGCCAGGCACAGTGGCTCACACCTATAATCCCAGCACTTTGGGAAGCCGAGGCAGGCAGATCACTTGAGGTTAGGAGTCCAAGACTAGCCTGACCAACATGGTAAAACTCCATCTCCACTCAAATACAAAAATTAGCCAGGCATGGTGGTGCACACTTGTAATCTAAGCTACTTGGGAGGCTCAGGTGGGAGGATCACTTGAACGTAGGAGGCGGAGGTTACAGTGAGCTGAAATCGCACTACTGCACTCCAGCCTGGGCTACAGAGCGAGACTCTGTCTCAAAACAAGAAAGAAAACATTATGTTACATGAAATAAGCTAATCACAAAAAGACAAATATTATATGATTCTACTTATATGACATACCCAGAGTAGTCAAATTCATAGAGACAGAAATTAAAATAGAGGTGATCAGAAACTGGGGGGAGAGAATGGGAAGATACAGTTTAGCAGGTATGGCGTTTCTATCTGAGGTGATGAAAACATTCTGGAGAGGGATCGCGGAGATGGCTGCATAACCTTGTGAATGTACTTAATGCCACTAAATTGTACAATTAAAAATGGTTGAAAAGGTTACAAAAATCAAGAGGACCTGACCAAAAAAACCAATAATTTAAAAAATGGTTGGAAAGGTAAATTTTATTTTACTACAATAAAAAAAATTGCATGAACAAAATATTTCCATATTATAGGATAGTTAGTAAATTATAGCAGACTAGACTTGATTACCAAATAGTGACATTGAAACAGGCTCATCTCTGGAATACCACACAACTTATAAAACCTTTCACACAGCCAAAGTCCCTATGTAATTTGTTTCGTGTTGGCTGTTCTGCTACACGGGCCTTTTGCTGTTCTTCCAACTTGCAGAACTTACTCCTGCTTCAGCCTCTTGACTCTCGCTGCCCCCTCTACCTGGAATACTCTCCCCAAAATGTGCATGACTCACTCCCTGGCTTCACTAATGTCTCGGCTGAAATGCTGCTTTCCAGAGACTCTCTGGCTAAAGAAATCTCCTAAAGCTATTGCTCTCCATGACCTCCCTCTGCTTCACTTTTCTTATACTTGATACTTCCAGAAATGACTAACATATTTATTTGTTCACTTTTTTATCGCTCATCTCCTCAAGTAACGTATAAACTGCATAAGGGCAGGGACCGTGTCACTCACATTTTCAGTTCTTAAAAAGAGTCCCTGGCAACCAAAAGACATTCCACAACTATTTTTTTAGGTATATTAATTTTAAAAACTCTTTTCTTTTTCTTTTTTTTTTTTGGATAAGGAGTTTCCCTCTGTCACCCAGGCTGGAGTGCAGTGGCATGATATAGGCTCACTGAAACCTCCATCTCCAGGGTTCAGCCTGAGGTCAGGATTTTGAGACCAGCCTGGGCAACATGGCAAAACTCCATCTCTACCAAAAATACAAAAATTAGCTCAGTGTGGTACACACCCGTAGTCCCAGCTATTCTGGAGCCTGAGGCAGGAGAATCCCTTGAACCCGGGAGGTGGAGATTACAGTAAGCTGAGATCATAAGACTGCACTCCACCCTGGGTGACAGAGTGAGACTGGGTCTCTCAAAAAAAAAAAAAAAAAAATTAAAATGAGAATGAAAAGGATATACACCAAAATGTTTACAAGTTACTCCTGGTTATTATCTTTATTTTTTATTTTATTTTATTTGCTTTCCTGGTGCCTGTATTTAAAAGTATTAAAAATGAACATGCATTACCTTGGTACTCAGAAAAATGAGTTTTAAGTGACTGTGCCAAGAGCTTCTCTTTTTGCCTTATATGAGCACCATCTAGTGCTCAGTACATATAATACAATTTGTATAATACGGTAAAGTTTTCTGAAAAGTAGTCTTTATAAAAAGTAGATTGTGGCCAGGCGTGGTGGCTCATGCCTGTAATCCCAGCACTTTGGGAGGCTGACACGGGTAGACTGCTTGAGGCCAGGAGTTTGAGACCAGCCTGACCAACACAGTGAAACTCCGTCTCTGCTAAAAATACAAAATTAGACAGGCATGGTAGCATGTGCCTATAATCTCAGCTACTTGGGAGGCTGAGGCAGGAGAATCACTTGAACCTGGGAGGCAGAGGCTGCAGTGAGCCAAGATCACGCCACCGCACTCCAGCCTGGGCAACAACAGTGAAACTCCATCTCAAAAGCAACAAAGTAGATTGTTTATATACAAAGACAACTCTTACTATACTCACTGTCTGGCCTAATTTTTAAAACAGCAGAACAATCAGTTCAAAAGAGGCACAGGCCTTTCAATCATCAAGATAAAGCGGTCATCAGAAAATTGGTTAAATTTCTGCTGCTCATTTTCATTCCTTAAATATTTTAGACTAACTCTCAAGACAGAGTCCTTGGTCTTTTGTAAACTAATTGGTAATTACTCCTTGAAAGATAAGCAAACTTAGACACTTTACGTATGTGATGGTGTTTCATCATCCCTACGAATCTACGTGGTAAGATTATTTCCATTTTACAAAAGCACAATAGGCTCAGTAAGATTAAGCAGCTTTCCTAAGTTCACAAACTGTAAGGAAATGTGACCAAAGTTGTGGAGCTCAGGCAAGGTCAGTTTGGCTCCAAAATCCATGTTTCCCCTCCCACCCTTCATGACCTCCCTTCTTCACACTTCACCCACAGTCACTGCACCTTTTAGCAAAGCGATTCCCCTGGAGAAGAGTATTCAGGCTGCTGCTATACTGCTCAGCACTGCTCTCAAGTCTGGAACTCTAAGCTCATGAAGTATTAACACTCAAATCAAGTATTAATTTAAAACAAAAGAACTTTTTAAAGGTATTATCTCTATACTGCTATTAGCTGGTTACACCACTTATAGAAATGTAGGATTTCCCATTGCCTACACAGGAATAGAAATTCAGACCTTCATCACATCACAGGTACATTGCTGCAGACACCTCAGATTTGGTTTTCTTGTCCTAGTTTTTTCTCCTGCACTTTCCAGTCTATCACTTACCCTACTTAAAAAAATAATGTATCTGAAACAATGTTTTCTTCAAATGTACTCAACAAGACACTACAAGGGAGCCTACTTCCAATCCTCAGCTTTCTAACAAGTATACCAAAAACAGGTAACAGGTGGACAGATTTTTATTTCCAGTTCAGCCTTCCAAACAGTCAAAGCCCCTATACCCTTCAGAGCCCCAGACCACTTTAGACCCAAGCAGCCTTATCAATTTACCCTGAAACATCATGAAATATGTTGGAAAGCACTTTCTGCACTCCCAGCCTATTACACCTGATTCCCATTCCTCTCAACACAAACTAGAAGCATTACTAGAAGTCATTTGGTCACATTTCCTTTACAGTACAAGTCACTTCTACCCATATGTATTATGTGGTGGTGGTGGCAGTGGTGGTGGTGGTGGTGCTGTTGTTGTTGAGACAGGGTCTTGCTCTGTTGCCCAGGCTGGAGACAGCATTGGCCTGATTATAGTCACTACAACCTTGAACTCCTGGGCTCAGGTGATCCTCCTGACTCAGCCTCCCAAGTAATTGGAACTACAAGCATAAGCCATTGTGCCCAGCTAATTTTTTATTTTTTGTAGCGATGGCTACAAAAATACCATGTTGCCCAGGCTAGTCTCAAACCGCTGGCCTCAAAAGATCCTCCTTCCTCAGCATCTCAAAACGCTGGAATTACAGGGATGAACCACCACATCCAGCCTGTATAAAGCTATTCATTGCTACATTATATGTAGTAACAAAACACTGGCAGCAGTCCAAATGGTAAAATCCAAATGGCAAATCCAATTAATTTTGGTATATTCAGAAAAGATATGCTATGGCCTCCATCGAAAAGAGTGAGGAAGTTAATATATAGAAGGCTCTCCAAGATATAACTGATGAAAAAAAGCACAAAGTAAAAAAGTGTGTATAACATACATGCTATTATTTGTCAAAAAAAAGAGAGGAAATATATATGTGTATTTGTTTGCATATATATAAAATGCAATTCTTCAATAACACCCTTTATCGTATTTCGCCATACTTGCTTGTTGATTTACAGATAAGATAGAAGCCCTTTAAGGACAAGAGACATCATATATCTAGCTAACTATTATGGCCTGAGAAACACAGAAATGAATAGTTTGATACATAAAGATAGGTCATCTAGTCCAGCAGTTCTCAATGATAAGCATGACTCACATGATAATGTTCACACACACCATAGCCTCAGATGCCTATGAACCAAAAAATAATAAGCACAGGTCTGTTTTTCATCTTTGCTGCTATTATGTACTAGTTTAGAAATATGTATTAAAATCAGTTATATAAGTATTTAGAAAAAATATAAATATTTAGAATATTCTAAAATATTTATAAATATTTAGAAAAAAAACAGTATATATTACTTAACCTTTAGTCTTTAATTAGTCTTCATTTTGTTTCAGACCTATGCTGCACAACTAATTTTAACAGGGTGAAAAATTAAAAACTATTAAATAATTTAAGTAAGATTTTGCAACCACACCTGGAAACTCTGACAAAATCTGATTACTCTAATGCTGAAAATAGTTAATAGTAAGGAAGGATCAGATTAGTCCTAAAGACCTTATTAGTATTTCTAAAGATTGCAGCAAACATCAATTTTTTGCTGCAAAAAGTGGACTTTACTTGAAAATAGCACACATGTATCTAAGGAATTCCAAGAGTGAACAATCTCAGAATTTAGATTCAGAGTCTCCTCTACTGAGATTCATCTTAGTCCTGAATTTCATAAACTAGGTAATCTTGGTCCTGGACTTTTTCAACGAGGAGGCACCTGCTGCCTCAAAGCCTACTCAGTCCCAGGATCACACATCAAATACCATCACTGAGGAGCACAGCAGTCTCAAAGAGAAAGTGACAGAAAAGCCAAAAATATATGCAGCACCACAAATGAAACCTCTATCATGTGGACTCACTTGAGGCGGTGGTAGGGAGAGAAACCTTTATAAATATATCCCCACAGATTTAGAATGCACAGTTTACTCACTTCACAGTTTTTTCACTTTCTAAGATCCCTTTATACCTTTCTCTATAAACCAGGGTGATTTAAGAAAAGGGAATGGCATTGACAAGAATAAAGACATGAGAGCAGCAAAGAAATCTTTCAGTAAAAGTAGTAATTAACAAAACAAACTATAAAGCCGTAATAACTTAAACTGGCACAGGTGGACAAAAATTTTCCAAGGATCTCAGAAGCAGAAATAAGTAACCACTTCAATATAAAACATATCTAATCCAAGTGATCAGATTAATTATAAACTAAGTTAAACTTCTTTTTGTTTTTTTTGTTTGTTTTTGAGACAGAGTCTTGCTCTTGTCACCCAGGCTGGAGTGCAGTGGCGCAATCTCGGCTCACTGCAACCTCCACCTCACTGCAACTGAAATTCTCCTGCCTCAGCCTCCAGACTAGCTGGGATTACAGGCACTCGCCACCATGCTCAGCTAATTTTTTGTATTTTTAGTAAAGACAGGGTTTCACCATGTTGACCAGGCTGGTCTTGAACTGCTGACTTTAGGTGATCCACTTACCTCAGCCACCCAAACTGCTGGGATTACAGGCATGAGCCACCGCGCCCAGCTTAAACTAAGTTGAACTTCTAAGATCCAATCCAATTGTATACAATAAAGTTAAAAATTAAAATTTATTGCTAAAAGATATAAACAGTTCACATAAAAGGAAATATCAATACTCCTTAAACATATGAAAATAAACACAACCTTAAATATTAAAAGAAGGCAAATAAAACCACAAGGACCACTATCCAAAACTTGCTGAACTGGGTATCAAAAAGTAAAACCACAAGGACCACTATCTAAAACTTGCTGAACTGGGTATCAAAAAGAAAAATGGCTACATCATAAACAATGGTGAGTTCGTGTCCTTTGTAGGGACATGGATGAATCTGGAAACCATCATTCTCAGCAAACTGACACAAGAACAGAAAATCAAACACCGCATGTTCTCACTCATAGGCGGGTGTTGAACAATGAGAACACATGGACACAGGGAGGGGAGCATCACACACTGGGGTCTGTTTCGGGGGTGCCAGGGGAGGGACAGTGGAGGGTGGGGAGGTTGGAGAGGGATAACATGGGGAGACATGCCAGATATAGGTGACAGGAGGATGGAAGTAGCAAACCACCTTGCCATGTAAGCGTCTTGCCATGTAAGTACCTATGCAACAACCCTGTATGATCTGCACATGTACCCCAGAACCTAAAGTACAACAACAAAAAAATTTATTTTTTTATTTTTTTATTTTTTAAAGAATGAAAGAGAGAAAGAAAGGAAGAGATTTTAGAAAAAGAGAGAAAAGGAGAAAGAAAGAAACAGCAAAAGAAAGAAAAAAGAAAAAGAGAAGAGATTTTAGAAAAAGAAAAGGAGAAAGAAAGAAACAGCAAAAGAAAGA
>PVKP010045371.1:0-16182 GCA_004027715.1 Plecturocebus donacophilus | reverse complement strand
AAAAAAAAAAGGTTAAAATGGTAAAATACATACATACATACACACACAAATAAGTAAGTGCATATAGAAAATGATTCGGGCTATGTGCAGTGGCGCACACGTGTAATCCAGCATTTTGGGAGGCTGAGATGGGTGAATTACCTGAGGTCAGGAGTTCAAGACCAGCCTGGCCAACCTGGTGAAACCCCGTCTTTACTAAAAACACACAAAAAAGTCAGATGGGTGTGGTGGTGGTCACCTGTAATCTCAGGTATTTAGGAGGCTGAGGCAGGAGAATTGCTTGAACCCGGAAGGCAGAGGTTGCAGTGAGCCAAGATCGTGCCACTGCCTGGGTGAAACAGCGAGACTCCAAAGAGAGAACCACCAGACATACAGACGGAGAGGGTGGGTGGTTCTCCTTACAGAATCTACCACTCATGGGGGCGGACCAGCTCCACCAAGGGAAAAGGACTTGGGCGTCATCCTGGCTGAAGGTGGTTCTGGGTGAGGAACTTCAATTAGTGGGAAAATCTATCCACTGGGATCTGAGAGGGCAATGAGCTCACCTGAGGAATCGCTTCCCGCTGCCCAGCAGCCATGTCCTCTTTACAGGCTCTTCCCTGATGATCATGCGGTCTTCAGAAGGCAGATCTGAGAAGAAAAAGGGAACCCAGAGGAAGCCCCTTCTGCTTTCCAGCCCTGCAATCCTCAGCTCTGAAACTCGACCCCGTGCGCCCTCAGAGGGAGGAGTCAAAAGCCCGCGGAGGAGCAGCGTTGGGCCACCTGTCCAGGCCCAGGTCTCGAAGGCTCGGGGCTTCTAGAGGGGATGTTGGATCCCCAGCGGCAGCAACAACACTCTGAGCCCCCTAGTACCACGGTCCGCCCTGAGCCGCTGAGTCCCTCGGCGCCAGGTGGCACTGCCAGCACCCACTGCACCGCTCAGGAAACTGAGGCAGCGCCAGAGCACCTGCCCCGTTCACGCACCTGCGAGGCTGGCCCGGGATTCCCAACACGATGGCCGCGGGGACGAACTTCCCTCCACCCAAAGCCTTTTTCCACCCGGTTCCTCTGCCTCCCGCCAAGGAATCATCTCCTGACTTCCACAGAAAACGGCTTTGAAGAGGAAAGCATTAGGTGTCCCGAGTAGGGAGGGACGGCACCCCTGGAAACAGACACGGAAACCGGGGACCCAGCTGCGTCCGCCCTGCGCTCGGGGTCCCGGCGACCCGAGTCCGCGAGGCCCACACGGCGCGGACAGGGCGGACCCGGGAGGAAATGCCTGGCCCCGCGGTCCACTGCGGGCGGCGGCGAGCCCGACGCGGGGGCACCAGCAGCGGCGCAGGAGCGGCCCGCTGGGGGCGAGAGTCCAGGGCCCGACGCGAGGGCCGGTGACAGACGCGGGGGTACCCGCCCGCGCCCACAAAGGCCCTCGGAGCCCCGGCGACCGCAGGCTGTCCCCGCGCCCGGCGCCGCCTCCTCCCTGCCCGCTCGCCTCTGTCGCTCACCTCCCCAGACTCGGACGTTCCCGGGCCTCGCCTCCCGGCCGCGCTCCGCAGGCGGGAGACTCAGGAACCAACCTGCCGGGCTACAGCCGCGCGACCCGGCTCCACCCCGCGGCGTCAGGGCGACCTGAGGCCCAGCGGCGCTCCAGGGACAAGGAGGGGCGGGGTGGCCGCTGAGGCCTCCGGGAAATGGAGTCCACGGGAGGACGCTGGCATTCTGGGAAGTGTAGTACCACGCTTTTGAGGCGGGGTCCTGGCTGAACTGTTAGGCGCCCAGACGCCACGAGAGTGCCCCTGCGAGCTACAGGGCCTCGGGTTCCTGATTCCTTGGAAGAGAAGGGGAGGTTCACAGAGAAAGTAACTTCAAACTCTGTGTCTGTTTGAATTTCGGAGAGGGCGTGGGCGGCACCAGACAACCTCCCAGAGCAGACCCATTTCCCCTCAGATATTAACCAGAGAGGCACTGAGCACCTGCTGTGCGCCAAGCACTGTTGCAAGTGGTTTCAAATGTATCAATGAATGAAAGAAACGTCATTGCCCTGAAGAACATTTTTTTGGGGGTAGGAAGCAGACAATAAGCCATAAACATACGGCATTTTGGGGGATAAATGGGACGGGACAAATGGTATGTGGGGTTTCCTCGCTGAGGTGAGAATGGGCGAGGACTCCCACGAGGAGCCTGAAGCAAAGGGGACGGAGTTCCAGCTACTGTGAAGGTGATGGATGTGTATATATATATATAAATTGTACTCAGGCTCTGGGGTACATGTGCATATCCTGCATTCTGCAGGATTGTTGCATAGGTACATACATGCCGTGGTGGTTTGCTGTCTCCACCCCCCGCTCCATCGCCTATATCAGGTATTTCTCCCGGTGTTATCCCTCCCTGTCCTGCCTGCCCCCACTGTCCCTCCCCGCCCCTTCCCTCCACCCCCACCCCACGTAGCCCAGTGAGTGTTGTCCTCTTCCCTGTACCCAAATGTTCTCATTGTTCATCACCCGCCTATGAGTGAAAACATGCGGTGTTTGGTTTTCTGTTCTTGTGTCAGTTTGCTGAGAATGATGGTTTCTGGATTCATCCATGTCTCTACAAAGGACACAAACTCGTCATTTTTTATCGTTGCATAGTATTCCATGGGGTATATGTGCCACGTTTTCCTTGTCCAGTCTATCATTGATGAGCATTTGGGTTGTTTCCAGGTCTTTACTATTGTAAATAGCGTGCAATGAACATACATGTGCATGTGTCTTTATAATAGAATGATTTATAATCCTTTGGGTATATATCCAGTAATGAGATTGCTGGGTCAAATGGAATTTCTATTTCTAGATCCTTGAGGGATAGCAACACTGTCTCCCATAATAGTTGAACTAATTTACACTCCCACCAACTGTGTAAAAGTGTTCCTATTTCTCCACATCCTCTCCAGTATCTGTTGTCTCCAGATTTTTAAATTTTTTTAATTTTTTGATTTTTCTTGTCTCCAGATTTTTTAATGATCACCATTCTAAGTGGTGTGAGATGGTAACCCAATGTGGTTTTGATTTGCAATGACCAATGAGCATTTTTTCATGTTTGTTGGCCGCTTAAATGTATTCTTCTGTAAAGTGTTCATATCCTTCACCCACTTTTAAATGGGTTTGTTTTTTTCTTGTAAATCTGCTTTAGTTCTTTGTAGATTCTGGATATTAGCCCTTTGTCAGATGGGTAGATTGCAAAAATGTTTTCCAGTTGGTTGCCAGTTCACTCTAATGATTGTTTCTTTTGCTGTGCAGAAGCTCTTAAGTTTAATTAGATCCCATTTGTCTATTTTGGCTTTTGTTGCCATTGTTTTTGGTGTTTTAGTCATGAAGTCCTTGCCTGTGCCTATGTCCTGAATGGTGTTGCCTAGGTTTTCTTTTAGGGTTTTTATGGTGTTAGGTCTTATGTTTAAGTCTTTAATCTATCTGGAGTTAATTTTAGTGTAAGGTGTCAGGTAGGGGTCCAGTTTCTGCTTTCTGCACACGGCTAGCCAGTTTTCCCAACACCATTTATTAAACAGGGAATCCTTCCCCCATTGCTTGTTTTTGTCAGGTTTGTCAAAGATCAGATGATTGTAGATGTGTAGCATTGCCTCCAAGGCCTCTGTTCTGTTCCACTGGTTTACATCTGTTTTGGTACCAGTACCATACTATTTTGATTATTGTAGCTGTGTAGTATAGTTTGAAGTCAGCTAGCGTGATGCTTCCAGCTTTGTTCTTTTTGCTTAGGATTGTCTTTGCTATGCGGGCTGTCTTTTGGTTCCATATGAAGTTTAAAGTGGTTTTTTCCAGTTCTGCGAAGATGATCAATGGTAGCTTGATGGGGATAGCATTGAATCTATAAATTACTTTGTGCAATATGGCCATTTTCACAGTATTGATTATCCCCAACCATGAGCATGAAATGTTTTTTCATCTGTTTGTGTCCTCTTATTTCTTTGATCAGTGGTTTGTAGTTCTCCTTGAAGAGATCTTTTACATCCTTTATTAGTTGTATTCCTAGGTATTTTTTTCTCTTTGTAACAATTATCAATGGGAGTTCACTCATGATTTGGCTCTCTGTCTGTTGTTGGTGTATAGGAATGCTTGTGATTTCTACACATTGATTTTGTATCCTGAGAGTTTGCCGAAGTTACTTATCAGCTTAAGGAGGTTTTGGACTGAGACGATGGGGTCTTCTAAATATACGATCATGTTGTCTGCAAATAGGGATAATTTGACTTTTTCTTTTCCTAATTGAATACCCTTTATTTCTTTTTCTTGCCTAATAACTTTGGCTAGAACTTCCAATACTATATTTATTGAATAGGAGTGGTGAGAGAGGGCATCCTTGTCTAGTGCCAGTTTTTAAAGGGAATGCTTTTAGTTTTTGCCTGTTGAGTATGATATTGGCTGTGGGTTTGTCATAAAAAGCTGTTATTATTTTGAGATACATTCCATTGATGCCTAGTTTATTGAGAGTTTTTAGCATAAAGGGCTGTCGAATTTCGTTGAAGTCCTTCTCTGCATCTATTGAGGCAATCATGTGGTTTTGTCTTTGGTTCTGTTTATGTGGTGAATTACATTTATAGATTTGCATATGTTGAACCAGCCTTGCATCCGTGGGATGAAGCCTACTTGATCATGATGGATAAGCTTTTTGATATGCTGTTGGATTCAGTTTGCCAGTATTTTACTGAAGATTTTTGCATCACTGTTCATCATGGATATTGGCCTGCAGTTTTCTTTTTCAGTTGTGTCTCTGCCAGGTTTTTGTATCAGTATGATGTTGGTCTCAGAGAAAGAGTTAGGGAGATTCCCTCTTTTTATATTGTTTGGAATAGTTTCAAAAGGAATGATACCAGCTCCCCTTTGTACGTCTGGTAGAATTCGGCTGTGAACCCATCTGGACCTGGACTTTTTTTGGTGGGTAGGCTATTAATTGCTGCCTTGACTTCAAACCTTGTTATTGGCCTATTCAGGGTTTCAGCTTCTTCCTGGCTTAGTCTTGGGAGTGTGCAAGTGTCCAGGAATGTATCCATTTCTTCCAGATTTACTGGTTTATGTGCATAAGAGTTGTTCATAGTAATCTCTGATGGTAGTTTGTATTTCCAAGGAATCGGTGGTGATCTCTCCTTTATCATTTTTTATTGCATCTATTCGATTCTTCTCTCTTTTTCTTTTTTATTAGTCTAGCTAATAGTCTGTCTATTTTGTTGAACTTTTCAAAAAACCAGCTCCTGGATTTGTTGATTTTTTTTGAAGGATCTTTTTTGTGTCTCTATCTCCTTCAGTTCTGCTCTGATCTTAGTTATTTCTTGTCTTCTGCTTGCTTTTGAGTTTTTTGTTTGTTTGTTTGTTTGTTTTTTGATCTTGCTCCTCTAGTTCTTTCAATTTTGACAACAGGGTGCCAATTTTAGATCTTTCCTTGTTTCTCATGTGGGCATTTATTGCTGTAAATTTCCCTCTCGACACTGTTTTAAATGTGTCCCATAGATTCTGGTATGTTTTGTCTTCGCTCTCATTGGTTTTGAAGAACACTTTTGTTTCTGCTCTCATTTCATTGTTTATCCATTCATCATTCATGAGCAAGTTGCTCAGTTTCCATGTGATTGTGCAGTTTTTAGTGCTTTTCTTAATCCTGAGTTCTAATTTGATTGCACTGTGGTCTGAGAGACTGCTATGATTGCTGTTCTGCATTTGCTGAGGAATGATTTACTTCCAATTATGTGGTCAGTTTTCAAGTAAGTGCAATGTGGTGCTGAGAAGAATGTATATTCTGTGGATTTGGGGTGGAGTGTTCTGTAAATGTCTATTAGGTCCACTTGGTCCAGATCTGAGTTTGAGTCCTGGATATCTTTGTTGACTTTCTGTCTTATTGATCTGTCCAATAATGTCAGTGGAGTGTTAGTCTCCCACTATTATTGTGCGGGAGTCTGAGTCTCATTGTTAAGAACTTGCTTTATGAATTTGGGTGCATATATATTTAGGATAGTTAGCTCTTCTTGTTGCATTGATCCTTTTACCATTATGTAATGCCTTTCTTTGTCTCTTTTGATCTTTTTTGGTTTAAAGTCCATTTTATCAGAGACTAGGATTGCTACCACTGCTTTTTTTTGCTCTCCATTTGCTTGGTAAATCTCTTCCATCCTTTTAGTTTGAGTCTATGTGAGTTTTTGCACATGAGATATGTCTCCTGAATACAGCACACCGATGGGTCTTGACTTTTTATCCAGTTTGCCAGTCTGTGTCTTTTGATTGGGGCATTTAGGCCATTTACATTCAATGTTAACATTGTTATGTTTGAATTTGATCCTGCCATTTTGTTACTGGCTGGTTGTTTTGCCCCTTAGTTGACATGGTTTCTTCATTGCATCGTTGTTCTTTACCATTTGGTATGTTTTTGCAGTGGCTGGTACTGGTTGTTCCTTTCCATGTTTAGTACTTCCTTCAGGAGCTCTTGTAAGGCAGGTCTTGTAGTGACAGAATCTCTCAGCAATCGCTTGTCCATAAAGGATTTTATTTCTCCTTCACTTATGAAGCTTAGTTTAGCCGGATATGAAATTCTGGGTTGAAAGTTCTTTTCTTTAAGGATGTTGAATATTGGCTCCCACTCCCTTGTAGCTTAAAGGGTTTCTGCTGAGATATCCACTGTCAGTCTGATGGTCTTTCTTTTGTGGGTGACTCGCCCTTTCTCTGTGACTGCCTTTAGGATTTTTTCGTTCGTTTCAACCCTGATGAATCTGATGATTATGTGCCTTGGGGTTGCTCTTCTTGAGCAATATCTTTGTGTTGTTCTCTGTATTTCCTGGATTTAAATGTTGGCCTGCCTTGTTAGGTTGGGGAAGTTCTCTTGGATAATATCCTGAAGAGTGTTTTCCAGCTTGGATTCATTCTCCCTGTCACATTCAGGTATGCCAGTGAAGTGTAGACTAGGTCTTTTCACATAATCCCATAGTTTTTGGAGGCTTTGTTTGTTTCTTTTCAGTTTTTTTCTCTAATCTTGCCTTCTCATTTTATTTCATTGATTTGATCCTCAATCTCTGATATCCTTTCTTCCGCTTGATCGATTCAGCTGTTGAAACTTGTGTATGCCTTGCAAAGTTTTTGTGCTGTGTTTTTCAGCTCCATCAAGTCATTTATGTTCTTCTCTAAGCTGGTTATTCTAGTTAGCATTTCGTCTAACCTTTTTTCAAGGTTCTTAGTTTCTTTGCATTTGGTTAGAAGATGGTCTTTTAACTCAGAGAAGTTTGTTATTACTCACCTTCTGAAGTCTGCTTCTGTCTGAAGTCTGCTTCTGTTAATTCATCAAACTCATTCTCTGTCTTGTTCTCTTGATGGTGAGGAGTTGTGATCCCTGGGAGGAGAAGAGGTGTTCTGGTCTTTGATGATTTCACCCTTTCTGCGCTGGTTTCTTCCCATTTTCATGGATTTATCTCCCTTTGATCTTTGAAGTTGGTGATTTTGGGAGGAATCTCTGAGTGGACGTCCTTCCTGTTGAGGTTGGAGCTGCATCTTTTTTGGCCTGTAGAGGCACTGCTGGGCTGCCTCTTGATTCAGTCAGGTTGCTGGGTGTGTGGTCTTCACCTGGAGTTTGTTTATGCAGATGAGATTAGCCCTGCCTTCCCAATGGTGTCTCTCCTTCCTCAAGCTCGATCTTCCCGGTTAGGGTTAAACGGGTTGTTTGCTGCCAAGCCCTATAGCATGTGGGCTTCAGTTTGAGTTTTGTGGAGGTGGGGCCTGCCAGGCTTTATGGCCTGTTTCCCTGCTGTCAACTCTGCCTCTTTCTGTGAGACGGGTAGTTTCATCCTGCTGGCGATAGACCAAATTTCCGCCCAGGTCTGTGCCGACAACTTGCAGCACCAGGCGGGAGCCATAGCTCAGATTTGCATTTGTGGGGCTCTCATGGACCGTGGGTTGCCGGAAGGGTGAGGGAAGCACAGGATCTGAATTGGAACACCAAGGGTGTGACGTCCCTGACCTTCCAAGCAGGCTGCACGTTCCAGGTTGGGATGTGCCCCACCCTGTCTCGGTTCACCTTTCCTGGGCTGCTCTCGCTCTACTTTGGCTCGCGTTCCATGGGCTATTTTCAGTGCCCTACCAGTCCCACCAAAACGAATTTGGCACCTCACTTGGAATCATGAAGTCCTCTAGCCCTCTGCGTCTCATTTGCTGGGAGCTGCATTCCAGTGTTGCCTCCTCTCAGCCATCTTGGTGCACCCTCCCCGCTCCTTTTTTTTTTTTTTTTAACTGTTTTCAGTTACAAAAAGAACACCTGTCCTGTTTAGAAAGTTTGGCACTTCCCTATTTAAGAATATGCCTTGAACATTTGAATTTGCCAGTAAATATTCTCCCTCAGTGACATTTTTGATAGTTTCCTTGCATTCCATGGCATTTAATTATTTTTTAAAAGTTTAATTAAGCTTGTTTCAATATAACTAAACTCGTCATTTATATTATTTATATTTTAGTTGTTTATATTATTTCTATTTTTTAAACATCTTTAATATCCTTACAGCTATATCTTTGAAGACTATTTTCTTAAACCACTTTTAACTGACTTGCTGGATGAAGGACTGGTAGATTCCAAGACATTTGAGCACATTGCTTAGCTGCCTTCCTGGAATATTTTACAGTTGATATTTCCATAGGCAGTTTGCAACAATATGTGACTAGTGGTCCTGCCCACTCTGGATTTTTAAAAATGCTTTGTTTCTTTACTAGTGCAAATAGTTTATCTTGTTTTCATATGTGATTCTGAGTACCTGTTAAATATGCCTTATATATGTTATTATTCAGATATTTTCTGATGTTAATTGGTATGTTGGATGTTTCCTATTGAAATGTTCAATTTTTTGGCATCACTTTGAAATACTGTGTATACATAATTTTTTAAAGAGGAGGGCCAGGTGAGGTGGCTCATGCCTGTAATCCCAGCACTTTGGGAGGTCAAGGTGAGTGGATCATTTGAGGTCAGGAGTTCGAGACCAGCCTGACCAACATGATGAAACCCCATTTCTATTAAATACAAAAACAAAATTAGCTGGGTGTGGCGGCGCATGCCTGTAACCCCAGCTATTTGAGAGGCTGAGGCAGGAGAATCACTTGAACCTGGGAGGTGGAGGTTGCAGTGAGTCAAGACTGCACCACTGAACTCCAAACTCTAGTCTTGGCAACAGAGTGAGACTCTGTCTCAAAAAAAAAAAAAGCAAAAACAATAAAAAGAGGAAAGTGGCTCAGTGCAGTGGCTTATGCTTGTAATCCCAGCACTTTGGGAAGCCAAGGCAGGCAGATCACTTGATGTCAGGAGTTTGAGACCAGCCTGGCCAATATGGTGAAACCCCATCTCTACTAAAAATCCAAAATTTAGCTGGACATGGTGGTGCACACCTATAGTCCCAGCTACGCGCCACTGCACTCCAGCCTGGGTGACAGAGTGAGACTCCATCTAAAAAACAAAAAATAAAAAATAAAAGAATACTTTTCTGTTTATCCGAACTATGAAAATAATGGATTCATTATAAAATGCTTACATAGTATATGGAATGAAGAAACATGTACTAGAGAAATAAGTTCAGCAGAAACACTGATTATATCTATTCATGTGTACATATACACATTTGTGTGTATAAGCCAAAAATGGAATCACTGTTCTCATATAATTTATTTTACATTTTTTGTCTTATTTGGCAGACTGTGTTCATTCATGAACATTGGCCTAGTGGCTCAACCACAGAGATACCTAAGCAGGCTCAAGTGTTTGTAATCCTGATACGCCACACCTTTTTTTTTGAGATGAAGTTTAGCTCTTGTTGCCCAGGCTAGAGTGCAATGGTGTGATCTCGGCTCACCACCACCTCCACCTCCTGGGTTCAAGCGATTCTCCTGCCTTAGCCTCCTGAGTAGCTGGGATTATAGGTGCCTGCCACCAAGCCTGGCTAATTTTGTATTTTTACTAGAGACAGGGCTTCTCCATGTTGATCAGGCTGGTCTTTGAACTCTGACCTCAGGTGATCCACCCACGTTGGCCTCCCAAAGTGCTGAGATTACAGGTGTGAGCCACCGCGCCTGGCTCGAATGCCACATTTTATAGTACATAGACTTTATAAAATTTGGCTAGCAAGTTGCATTAATCTGTTCTCACATTCCTATAAAGAACTACCCAGCCAGGCACAGTGGCTCACACTTGTAATCCCAGCACTTTGGGAGGCCGAGGCAGGTGGATCACCTGAGGCCAGGAGTTTGAGACCAGCCTGGCCAATATGGAGAAACCCCATCTCTACTAAAAATACAAAAACTAGCCAGGTGTGGTGGTGCACACCTTTAATTCCAGCTACTCGGGGGGCTGAGGCAGGAGAATCGCTTGAATCTCATAGGTGGAGGTTGCAGTGAGCTGAGATTGCGACATGGGCAACAAAGTAAGACTCTGTCTCAAAAAAAAAAAAAAAGGCCGGGTAGGGTGGCTCCCGCCTGAAATCTCAGCACTTTGGGAGGCCGAGGTGGGTGGATCATGAGGTCGAGATCTTTTGATCACAAGATCAAGAGATCAAGACCATCCTGGCCAACATAGTGAAACCCCGTCTCTACTAAAATACAAAAATTAGCTGGATGTAGTGTCACGTGCCTGTAGTCCCAGCTACTTGGGAGGCTGAGGCAGGAGAATTACTTGAATCCAGGAGGTGGAGGCTGCAGTGAACCAAGATCGTGCCACTGCACTCCAGCCTGGCACCTGGTGACAGAGCAAGACTGTCTCAAAAAAAAAATAAAGTAAAATAACTACTCAAGACTGGGTAATTTATGAAGAAGAGAGCTTTAATTGACTCATAGTTCCACTTGCTCAACAAGAAGTCCTCAGGAAATTTACAGTTGTGGTGGAAGGTGAAGGGGAAGCAAGCACATCTTCCCATGGTGGAGCAGGAGACAGAGAGCAAAGGAGAGAGTGCCATTCACGTTCCAAACAACCCCATCTCAGGAGAACTCTCTCACTGTCATGAAAATAGCATGGGGGAACCCCCATGTGCCTCCCTCAACATGTGGGGATTACCATTCAAGTTGAGATTTGGGTGGGGACACAGAGCCAACTCATATCACAAGTAGACCTCAACAGCCCACTGGAAATCAGCTTAGGAGGTAATGAGAAGGGAACCGAATCAATAAACTTCTGATTTAACCACTTCAGCACTTACTGGTTAAGCTATTTAAAATGTGAACTATACATACAGAAAGCCAATTAGAACATATAGATTATATGTATAGAACACATGATTATAAAGATAATACCCGTAAAACCATCCACCTAAGTTGAGAATTAGCCCCTTACTGACATCCAGTACAGTTATCCCTAGGTATCAACAGGGGATTGGTTCCAGGACACCCATGGATACCAAAACCTGATGACACTCAAGTCCTCATTATAAAATGGCATACTATTTGCATATAACCTATATGTATCATCCTACATATTTTGAATCATCTTTAGATTAATACCTAATACAGTATAAAGCTGTGAGTTTATCCTATGTAGCCTCTATTATTTTAAGGTATATTCCTTCCAAACCAAGTTTGTTGAGGGATTTTATCATAAAGGGATGTTGAATATTACTGAATGCTTTTCAGCAACTATTGAAATGAGTATATGACTTTTATTCTTAGTTCTGTTAATATAATGTATCATTTGTATTGGTTTAGGTATGTTGAACCATCCTTGCATCCTGAGATTAATCTTACTTGTTCTTGATGAATGATCTTTTTAATATGTTGTTGAATTCAGATTGTTTGTATTTTGTTGAGGATTTTTAAATCTATGTTCATCAGAGATACTGGCTGTAGTTTTCTTTGCTGTTGTTTCTTGTGAATGGGCAGCTATATGGTTATATTAGAGGATTATTTATTCCAGTCTTCTCTGTCTGGCTTGTTTTGATTCTTACTGGATATGCTTACTTAGAGATTCTTTGTAATTTACCTGTTGAGAGTTTCTTCCCACTCCCCACAACCCCGCAAAGCTCCACCCCCCTACTAGGCCTCTGCCTTCCTTTTAGCGTTAGATGGTGCTGTGAGACCAGGTTTGCCTTGGTTCTGGTCAACTGTGCTGCTAGTCTTAAATGGGGGAGGTTCCAAAAGGGAGATGCCAGTAGTGTGGGAAGAGGCTGGCCAGGGGCTCATGACCAGGGAAGCTGTGACATGAACCTCTTACAGTATAATGTGGATGGACAGCCACTTGGATTTGGTCAAGTTACTAAGCAATGTTTCCAAAGCTGGGAATGGTAGTCCTGCCTCCCTCTTTATCTCTGGCTGTCCTCAGGGATACTTCTTCCTTCAGAGATTTTTGATGCTTCCTGTGGGTTGAGGCAGGGACAGATCTCCTGCCAAGGAACTCAGGATGGTGGGGAAGCTGGTTGTCCATGTTGGTCTCACTTTTCCCAGTGTAGAAGTCATGAGTTGGGGGAAATTTTCCACACACTTGGTGCAGGCAGATGGAGGGAGAGGTGTTGTTCAATTCTCATACTATCTGCTTGGAGTTTCTCACTTGTCTGTGGCCTCAAGAGTTGTCTCCTCCTAATATTGGAATTCAGAGATATTGCTGGTGATAATCTTGGTGCTCTATATTTGTTTGCTGGTGGGGGGAGAGAATCAAGCCAGTTGCTTCTACGCTGCCATTTTGGAACCATAAGTCTCTACAGATGGGCATTTGTGTTGTTTCCAGATTTTAGGTACCAAGAACCATGTTAAAACAATATAGCAAGCCAAACGCTGTGGTTCAAGCCTGTAATCCCAGCACTTTTGGAGGCTGAGGCTGGCAGATCACAAGGTCAGGAGTTTGAGACCAGACTGGCCAATATGGTGAAAGCCAGTTTCTACTAAAAATACAAAAATTAGCTAGATGTGGTGGCACATGCCTGTAATCCCAGCTACTCAGGAGGCTGAGGCAGGAGAATTGCTTGAACCTGGGAGGCAGAGGTTGCAGTGAGACAAGATTGCGCTACTACACTCCAGCCTGGGGACAGAGCAAGATTCTGTCTCAAAATATACATATATATATGTATATGTATATATACACGAATGTATATATATTGTGTATACACGAACATGTGACTCTCTGTATATATATGTATATATATATACACACACATATGTACGTATACATAACGTGTGTATGTACTCTATATATACACACACACCTATGTACACACAAATTTTTCGAACACTTTATTATGAAAATTTTCAAACACAAAGCAACACGGAAAGAATTTTATGGTGAACACCCACATACCACTACCCAGATTCCACCACGAACATGTGACTCTCTCTGTCTGTCTGTCTCTCTCTCTCTCTCTATATATATATATATACACACACGTATGTACATATATATACACATACGTATATATATGTGTATACACGAACATGTGACTATATATACACATGTGTATATATACGTACATACGTGTGTATATATATAGAGAGAGAGAGAGACAGAGTCATATGTTCATGGTGGAATCTGGGTGGCGGTATGTGGGTGTTCATCATAAAATTCTTTCAGTGTTGCTTTGTGTTTGAAAATTTTCATAATAAAGTGTTCGAAAAATTTGGCTGGGTGCTGTGACTCATGCCTGTAATCCCAGCACTTTGGGAGGCCGAGGTGAGTAGATCACTTGAGGTCAGGAGTTCAAGACCAGCCTGACCAACATGGCGAAACCCTGTCTCCATTAAAAATACAAAAATTAGCTGGGAGTGGTGGTGGGCACCTTTAATCCCAGCCACTCAGGAGGCTGAGGCAGGAGAGTAGCTTGAGCCTGGAAGGCAGAGGTTGCAGTGAGCTGAGATCATGCCAGTGTACTCTAGCCTGGGCAACAGAGCAAGACTCTGACTCAAAAATAAATAAATAAATAAATAAAATGTTGGAAAAATTTCTACATTTGGGCCAAAATGAAGGAACTCCATCCCTCCCACATCTTCCATCTTACAACTAAGAAAACTTGTGCATAACACAAAAACAAGCATAGGAAGTCTCTGAAACATGGAGAGAAGAAGAAACACTGCTTGGGGAGTTTGGGGCTGAGGTGCAATATGGCAGTAAGTTTCTTTCTTTTCCTTATCACCTCCCATATCTCCCAGCTAACTTGTTGCCAGAGCTTCCAGTCTAGAACCAGCAACAGGCAGTTATTGACTATTTCTGTCCATCTGCCAAATTCCTGTGTTAAAATCCTATGACCCAACAAGGTGTTATTAGGAGGTGGGTCCTCTGGGAGGTGATTAGGCTATGAGGGTGGCGCACTCATAAACTGGATTCTTTGTAGGAAGAGACATGAGAATTGCTTTCTCTCCCTGCTTTCCACCCTGTGAGGATCCTGTGAGAAGATGGCCACCTGAAAGCCAGGACTGGGACCCTCACCTGACACTGGATCTTCAGACACTGTGGTATTGGACTTTCTACCCTCCAGAGTGGGGAGCAGTAAGCGTTGTGTAAGCCACCCAGTCTGTGATAGCCTCAATGACTAAGACTGGTACAGTCAGAAACAGCTCTGAGAAAAGTCTGTTCCTTGCAGCCAGAAGAATGGCCTAATACAGAGAACCTTGTTGGTAGTATCCACCCTACTCCGACCAGAAACCAGCGGGAAAACCACACTTCCCACTCATCTGAAGCTCTGAAACCCAGAAGGAAGTAGTGCATTTTTCTCAAGTATAAAGAAAAAAAGAATTATGAACCATGAATTTTGTATCTGGCAAAAAGCATCACTCTGGAATGAGAGGGGAATAAAAATATCCTCAGACAAAAAATAACTAAGAGTATTTGTTACTCGCAAACCTACCGTTAAAGTCTAACTAAAGGAAGCATTCTAAAGTACTTGGTAACAGAAAAAGGCATGGCACTGCAGGAAGGAAAAAAGAACATTGCAATGAGTAAAAACAGGGATAAACAGAGTATGCGATCCTGCTTTATGAGCTTCTGAAATCATAGTCATGTGGGAAGCAAAAAGTGTAAACACCATTTGATGTGGACTCAGTGTATATGGAGGAAATACTTGAGATAATTTTATTTAAAAAGTGGGAGGCAAGGGTACCTACATGGAAGTTAGGTGTCTGCACTTTGCTGACTGTGATGAGCCATATACAGGTGTTGTTATCCCTAGGACGACCACTTAAAAAGCTATACAAAGTATAAAACTCAAAATACTATAAATGCATCCAGATGGAATTCTAAAAAATTCTTCAAGTAGCCCACGGAAAGGCAAGAGATGGAAAAATGAGAAACGGGAAACGAACAGAAAACAAACAAAATCCTTTCTCTGTTATTAATCAAATGACTTATAGTAGACAAGACCGTGACCCTATCTGAATGTCCTTTTTTTCTCTTTGTTTTTGAGACAGTCTTGCTCTGTCACAGAGGCTGGAGTGCAGTGATGTAATCATACCTCACTGTAGCCTCAAACTTCTGGGCTCAAGTGATCTCCTGCCTTGGCCTCCCAAAGTGCTGTAAAGGTCTTCTAAGGATTTTTTTTTTTTTTTTAGTTAAGAGTAACAATAGCTTTAAAAAAACATGTTGTTGTCGTCGGGGCGTGGTGGCTCACGCCTGGAATCCCAGCACTTTGGGAGGCTGAAGTGGGTGGATCACCTGAGGTTGGGAGTTTGAGACCAGCCTGACCAACATGGAGAAACCCTGTCTCTTCTAAAAATACATAATTAGCCGGGCGTGGTGACACATGCCTGTAATCCCAGCTACCAGTTACTCAGGAGGCTGAGGCAGAAGAATTGCTTGAATCCAGGAGGGGGAGGTTGTGATGAGTGGAGATTGCACCATCGCACTCCAGCCTGGGCAACAAGAATGAAACTCCATACAAAAAAAAAAAAAATGTTGAGGGAGAGGGAGTTGGGAGAAGAGGTGGGGAGATAGAGTGGGAGACGGGGTGGCAGAGGGTGAAAAGACCTTGGGGAGAGGGAATGAAAAGGAGATGGTAAGGAGAAGAGGGTGGGGAGAAGAGGGTAGGGACAAGCAATGGACACAGATGGTGAGGAGAGGACCTTGGGGGAGAGAATGAGAAGACGACGGTGGGGAGAGAGGGTGGGAGAAAGAAGACCTTGGGGAGACAGAATGGGAAGAAGATGGTAGAGAGAGAGGGCGAGGGGTTGTGAAGATGATTAGAAGACAGGATGAAGAAAAGGGAGTGCGGGAAGACATATGGAATGGGGGTGGGGAGAGGAG